>NW_021026592.1:5550-30966 GCF_004153795.1 Camellia sinensis | reverse complement strand
CTTTTTCAAAACTGACCATTTCTTGGACCCAAAAAAGGAAAATTTTCAGTGCTCAAAACCTGACTTGTATGATTTCAAATCAAAAAAATTGAACAAGTGTGTCAATCTAACTCTCATTTTAGTTAAAATGGTTTAACAAAAGCAAAAAAACAAAAATGGTCAAAATGATGAACTAGGGGCACAGTTGAGTCAGGTGTTTGTCTTTTCCCCGTTGTCAACATACTTGCCAGAAAAGGGCACTCTACTTGCCAGAAAGGACACTCTACTCGCCCGAAAAGGGCATAACTGAAGTTAACAACAAAGGGCTGAAAGCTCTCTCATCCTTCAAGCAGCGAGGTATCAAGCCGAGTGCGAAACACGAATTGGAATGGATCAAGACAATCCATTCCCTCATCCGGCGCATCGACAGATGTCACTGGGGGAAATAGCCGCGAGCTGATTATGTTGGGCGTGAGCCCGCAACTTCCTGTTCATCCATCAACCACCCAGGGGAGGGATAAAAAATAAGAGATTAAAGAATAGAGAGATGTGCGTTGAGAGAAAAAGTGAGGAAAATGACTTTTTTAGCAAAAACAGAGCCTGAGGGCCGGGTGATGTGAGAATCACAAATGAGAAAGGGTGGGAAACAATACCCGAAGAAACTGGCTCCTCGCGTACTGAGAGGTCTCTCATCTTTGTAACACGTCTGTGTGTCGTGTCTTTTGTTTTGTTTGTCTCGATTCTTGCCTTGAGTCTTTCCGAGCGTGTCTCATTGTGTTCAGGTTGTTTACCTTTTGTTTTCCGTTGTTGAGTCTTTTTCGCTGTGTTCAGTCGTAGGCTCAATACCCAGTTAAGAACACATTTCTTAATTTCAAAAAATTGTCTTGTGCTCAGAGTGCCGGGTCGTTCTCTACATTTGTGCAAAACAAGATTTTGTTCTTTCAAAAAAACCGCAGGGTTCAACCCGAGTCATGTGGGAACAGTAAAGCCAGAACCCATCTGAAGCTATAAAGGTTCCAAACTTCGAAGCAAAAGGAAAAGCGGAAGATGTCGTACATCTGAGTTTGTTTCAACTTCTGCAAGTTCCGTCATCGCTGTGAGTTCAGAAGTGAAAATTTATGAGCTGCGTGTTCAGAATTAAGAATGAGCTGCGTGCAAATGAAAATAAATGAGCTGCGCGTTCAGAATTGAAATATGTGAGTTGCGTGTTCAAACTGAAGTGAATGAGCTGTGAGTTCAGAAGTGAAAAATGAGCTGCGTGTTCAGAATTAAGAATGAGTTGCGTGCAAATGAAAATGAATGAGCTGCGTGTTCAGAAGAGAAATGTGTGGGCTGCGTGTTCACAAGTGAAATGTGTGAGCTGTGTGTTCAAAGTGGGATGTATAAGCTTCGTGCAAATGAAATGAATGAGCTGCGTGTTCAAATTTTAAAAACTGTGGGCTGTGTGTTCACCATCAAGAGTTCGGACTGCGTGTTCAACTTTCAAAAATGGGCTGCGTGTTCAGAAGTTCAAAAGTTTGAGCTGCGTGTTCAACTTCCAACAAGTGTGTGCTGCGTGTTCACAATAAAAAAATGGGCTGCGTGTTCAGAAATTCAAAAGTTTGGGCTGCGTGTTCGACTTACAACAAGTGTGCGCGTTCACAATCAAAAAATGGGCTGCGTGTTCAGAAGTTCAAAATTTTGAGCTGCGTGTTCAACTTTCAACAAGTGTGTGCTGCGTGTTCACAATCAAAAAATGGGCTGCGTGTTCAGAAGTTCAAAAGTTTGAGCTGCGTGTTCAACTTTCAACAAGTGTGTGCTGCGTGTTCAAAAGTTCAAAAGTTTGAGCTATGTGTTCAACTTTCAACAAATGTGTGCTGCGTGTTCACAATCAAAAAATGGGCTGCGTGTTCAGAAATTCAAAAGTTTGGGCTGCGTGTTCGACTTTCAACAAGTGTGCACCGCGTGTTCACAATAAAAAAATGGGCTGCGTGTTCAGACGTTCAAAAGTTTGAGCTGCGTGTTCAACTTTCAACAAGTGTGTGCTACGTATTCACAATCAAAAAATGGGCTGCGTGTTCAGAAGTTCAAAAGCTTGAGCTGCGTGTTCAACTTCCAACAAATGTGTGCTGCGTGTTCACAATCAAAAAATGGGCTGCATGTTTAGAAATTCAAAAGTTTGGGCTGCGTGTTCGACTTTCAACAAGTGTGCCCCTCATGTTCACAATCAAAAAATGGGCTGTGTGTTCAGAAGTTCAAAAGCTTGAGCTGCGTGTTCAACTTTCAACAAGTGTGTGTTGCGTGTTCACAATAAAAGATGGGCTGCATGTTTAGAAATTCAAAAGTTTGAGCTGCGTGTTCAATTGTAAAAAACTGTGAGCTGTGTGTTCATGACAACAAGTTTGAGCTGTGTGATCAGATTTCAAGAAAATGTGGGCTGTGTGTTCATGACAAAAGTTTGAGCTTTGTGTTCAGGTTTCAAAAATGTGGGCTACGTGTTCACGCCAAAAGTTTAAGCTGCGTGTTCAGAAATTCAAGTGCTTGAGCTGCGTGTTCAAAATGCAAACCAAATGCTGTGTTACGGACTGAGTGTTCAGATTGAACAGTGTTATGAGCTGTGTGCCTGAAAATGAGCTGTGTGCCCGAAAAAGGAGCTGTGTGCCCGAAAATGAGCTGTGTGCTCGAAAATGAGCTGTGTGCCCGAAATGAGCTGTGTGCCCGAATGAGCTGTGTGCCCAGATAAACAGAGTGCTATGTTTTGAGCTGCGTGCCAAATGAACAGAATATTGTGTTGTGAGCCGCGTGCCAAACAAACAAAGTGTTGTGTTGTGAGCCGTGTGCCAAATGAATGGAATGCTATGTCGTAAGCCGTGTGCCAAGTCTTGCGTTGTGCATGCATTTTATCGCGCTATCTTGCGCACCTCATTCGCACTGTTTTGTGCATTGCATTCATCGCGCTATTTCGCGCATCGCACTGTCTTGTGCATTCGCGTTGTTTAGCGCATTCGCACTGTCTTGTGCACTCATGCTGTTTAGCACATCGCGCTGTCTTGTGCATTCACGTTGGTTAGCGCATTCACATTGTCTTGCACATTCGCGCTGTCTTGTGCATTCGCGCTGTTTAGCGCATCGCGCTGTCTAGCACATCACACTGTCTTGTGCACTCGCGCTGTTTAGCGCATCGCACTGTCTTGTGCATTCGCGTTGTTTAGCGCATTCGCACTGTCTTGTGCACTCATGCTGTTTAGCACATCGCGCTGTCTTGTGCATTCACGTTGGTTAGCGCATTCACATTGTCTTGCACATTCGCGCTGTCTTGTGCATTCGCGCTGTTTAGCGCATCGCGCTGTCTAGCACATCACACTGTCTTGTGCACTCGCGCTGTTTAGCGCATCGCACTGTCTTGTGCACTCGCGTTGTTTAGCGCATTCGCACTGTCTTGTGCACTCATGCTGTTTAGCACATCGCGCTGTTTTGTGCATTCACGTTGGTTAGCGCATTCACATTGTCTTGCACATTCGCGCTGTCTTGTGCATTCGCGCTGTTTAGCGCATCGCGCTGTCTAGCACATCACACTGTCTTGTGCACTCGCGCTGTTTAGCGCATCGCACTGTCTTGTGCACTCGCGTTGTTTAGCGCATTCGCACTGTCTTGTGCACTCATGCTGTTTAGCACATCGCGCTGTTTTGTGCATTCACGTTGGTTAGCGCATTCACGCACGATATTGTATGTACGGTTCATTTGAGGCTGGTACGACCAGACGAACCGCGCAGGTATTGTATCTTCTCCGTGTGAGACGTGGCGAAAATTGAATAATTCTCCGCATTCTTAACTGCACGAAATGTAGTTGTTGTTTTGCATTCTTGCTTAAAACTGTTGCATTTATTATGAATATGTGCTTCATTACAGCTTGCTGCATTTGCATGATCATTGAGTTACCTTCGGCTTCTTGCATTGCCAGTTGCATTTTGCCCCCCCTGCCTGTGGGCATGCCTGCGGGCACATCTCTGTTTGTCTTGTCTATTTGTCTAAGTCTTCGGCCTTGTCAAAAATGGGTCGTCTCTGGGCTTTGACATTCACTCCCGTCACTTATGACTTCCGAGTTCTGTCAAAGAGGGGCAACTGTAGACACCCCATTTTTGACCGACCTTAAGACTCAGGCGTTACTGATTGAGCGCTCGGTGATATTGCATATTGTGCTTGTTCAGAAGTTTCAGAGTCCCGGCTGCAAGCCTTGCCTCCGAACTTTCGGACTCTTTCGTGCCTTGCCTCGGTTTGCGAACCAGGCTCTGTTTTCTCTATTTTCTCTTCCCGAAGGGAGAGAGAGGTCTCGTAGATCATCTCTCAGTGGCCGTAGGCTACGTTTCGTGGTCGTAGGCCATTTTTCCCATTTGGAGCCCGGTTTCCGATTTTTCGGAGCCGACGGCCGTGTGCCTCGGTTCGGGACCGCCTAACCACCTCCGTTTGCTTCGGTTTTTGGCACACACCTTGTTTCCTCCGTTTTGAGGAACACTGTGGCCCAAGAGACCAACTTCCTGGTCGAACGCCACCTCTGGTGCTTAACAGCCTGTTTTCGGGGCCCCTAGGCCGCGTGTTTCGGTCCCCGAACCTTCGCTTTGCATCCGTTTTGGTTCATTTTTGGTGGAGACCTTATTTTCATAGTTAGGAAGCTTGTAAGAGGGTGGAAGGCCAGCCATTGTTCTGAAAAGCCAGCTTTATTTCTTCATCGCTCTCCGACGCCCGTTTTCCTCACTTGAAAGCCAATGTTGACCACCCCGGGGCCACTTTATTGAACCCTAAACCCCTGGGAGGCCACCAATATTTGATGGCCGACCAGTAATTGTGCCTGACCCTTTTGAACCCCTCTAAAAAATAGGTTTTTCTTTTTCCTGGTTCACATTCTCCGGGTTTCAACCACATAGTTGTGTTGTGCACACATGGGAGGCCACCTTTTTGGGGTGGGCCAGCCAGCAATTTTGATTGACCCCTTTTGGACCCCTGGCCGGCCGGCCAGGGGGGTGCCGGCGCGGCACTGAACCTTTGTGAACCTGGCCGGCCAGAATCCTCTCTCCAAGTGCCTTCCAGCTGTACCCTATGTTTTCTCCCAGATTTTGTATCTGGGGGGCTGCCTTTTGGGGGGAAATTTGAATATGATTTTCCCCCCCATTCCTCCAATCTCCTCCTCTATATAACCAGCACCCCTCCTTCATGTTTGAGGGTTACAAAAATTGTTTTGAGCCTTGCATACAACTCTCCCTCTCTTCCAAACCCTTCAAACCCTAAGGTTCTTGCCCCCTTTACACTACCACTCATCGCACCACACCTCCACCTTCCATTCCAGCCCTTTGAAGCTGATTTCCAGAGGCTAGGAGCACAATTTCTTGGACCAAAAGTTGTTGAAGACTTAGGCTACAAGGGTAAGTCTCTTTTCCCTCTCATTTAGCTCTATTTTGCATGCTTTCTTAGCCTTTTTTTCTTGCATTTTTGGGCTCCGACCCAAACTGGAAATAGTCATATTTCGAGCTCTTCTCCATGTTTGATCAAGGGTCTTTCTCTGTTTGAGGTCTCCTCCTCCCCCTTTGCGTTTAAACTCTCTTTTAGGCATATTTTTGCATGATATTTTAGGCTTATTTTTGAGCTGTTTTGGACTTGGTCATAAACTGTGAAATGTCTTTTTTTGAGCCCCTATTCAACTTTGTTGAAGGGCTCTCCTCTGTTTGAGGTCAGCTGCTACCACTTGCCTCTTTATCCCTCTTTTAGGCCTTTTTCTTGCATGCTGACTTAGCCTCACTTTTGTTCATTTTCGAGACTTGATGTAAACTGTAAAGTGCTTAATTTTGAGCCCCTCTTCAACTTTGTTGAAGGGATCTTCACTGTTTGGGGCCATCTGCTGTCCCTTATCTCTATTCTCTCTTTTAGGGCCATTTTTGTATGATAGATTAGCCCTATTTATGTTTATTTTTGAGACTTGTTATAAACTGAAAAAAGGCTTGTTTTGACATCATATTCATGTTTTATTAAGGGAATTATTTTATTTGAGGTCACATGCTTCCTTGTATTCTTGATTGTCCCTTGTTTTGAGCCTTACACCTAAGCCCCAATTGCATGCTTTGTTTGGCCTTCTAGCCACTGAAATCCAGTGGATTTTCAGTGGCTGGAACACTGTTTTGAGAGCCAAGATTAGAGGGGGGTGACCCCCTCTCTCCTTCTCTTGTTTGGTGGCCTTTTTGGCCTTCCAAAGAGACCCTACCTTGCATGCTTCGAAGTCAATTTCCAGGGTCAATTTGATGAGTTCTAAGACTACCATATTTGATTTTCATAGTTTCTTATTCCATGCTAAGTGCCCACCTTGTATGTGCTTAATAATCCATTGCATGGCCCTCTAAAGGAGCTCATCGTTTTTGCATGTATTGGTTGCATCTCCATGGTTATTTGGGAATATTTTCACATGTTTTATTCACTGATTTTTGCTGGTTTGGTAAGATTCCATGTGCATCCTACACTTGCCATGTAAACCATGATTGCTAGTCAAGATTCCATGCTATTTTGTCCACCATGCTTGCATCTTTTGGCCATGCTTTGAACTGGAAATGTTTATGTTTTGGGACTGCCTTGGCTCTATCTTCATGCTTCATGATCAAATAATGCATGCTTTGTATAGCTATAAGTCATTCCATGTGCCTAGTTTCGAGTTTCGGGTTTCATCTCAAGCATCGGGTGCCATTTTTCCATGTTTCGGGGCTGTTTAGCATCATGTTTCAGCGCTGGAAATTACATGTTTGTATGCCATCTTTCATCCCTTGCTATGCTTTGGTAGAGCGGTATTTTATGCCTTAGGTTTGGTCCTCGGTATGCGTGCACGTGTGCACGCATTTCGGTTGTCTCTTTTCCATCTCATGGCTACTAATGTGAGTGTGGCTGAGGTCCACTCATGTTAGTGTAAGTCCATTATGCATTGTGTATGCCATTTCATTTCATAACATTGCGTATGCAAGGTTGTATGTTAGAGCATTGTGTATGCCTAGTTACATCGTGCATTGTGTGTGCTATTTCATAGCATTGCGTATGCTAGGTTGGATGTTAGGATTGCATTCATGCATGTCATGCATATTGCATTGTGCTTGGGATAGGAGTTAGCCCAAGCACGGGAAACGAGGGACGTTTCGTACTCCGAGTGACGGAACGTGTCTCAATTCCTGGTCGCCGACACTCCGGATTATCCATGATGGAGTCTAGGCCTTGTTGTGTAGGAAGCACTTTAGAAATCATATTAAGTCATGCAATTCGACTTCTCAGCCATCATGCATCGAGATGCGTGATTGGTAGCACGAGGATCGAGGACTACACTCCCTGAAGAGTAGTCATGCATACATATGTGAAAATACTTTGCCATGCCCCTTTGTTGCTCTCTGTTCGCGGCAAATACAAGTAGATCAGCAACCTTCGGAGGCCCCTGGCACGTCCCCAAGAGATAATTGCAAACAGGTAGGCAACCGGGACATCGCAAGGGATTCTCCGCACAAGGCAACCCGAGCATGCATCATTCATCATTTGGAACAGAGCTGAGGCGGTCCATGGATTTGCATGCCAATCTACTGCTTTCCTAGATTAATTTGTTAATTAATTAGGATTCTGTATTCATTCGGGACTGTATTATTTATTCATTTGGGACTGTATTATTTATTCGGACCCTCTGCGCGAGGGAAATGTTGTAATAAGTGTGCGTGTGTGTGATGTATGTCTTCCAACCTACGTCTTTCTCCCTTTTATTTATTAGCTTATGATGGTTAGCTTGGGGCATGTTTCAATTAGCATACAGTGTGATAGCATGTTTGCATTCATTCATCTGTCTTGCATGCATCGGGCTCGGCGCATCATACTAACTGCATTTGTATCTCAATTCCAAGTTGAATACATGTTAGTTGTAGCATTTCACATGCCATCTTTAGAATAGCCGAGCCTATCTTAGTTGCATTTTGCATGTGTTGCATTAGGCATTTTTGTATAGTTAGGATCATGCATGGATTTCTAACATAGCTTTTGTTTTGGCATGGAGTACTCGGTAAGTATTTATGCTTTAGCATCCTTGCATCTGTGTGAGTGACTGCCATGATAGCATGTTTGCCATGAGGCTATGTGCTTATGTGATATAAACTGTCTGAATGCCTGTGGGTGAAGGCTGGGTTATTTGAATTGGAACAATTCGGTGACTGTGAGTTTTAAGCCCACTAGATAGTGGCAAAATCATGTTTTCTAAGCCCATCCGAGGGTGGCAAATCCACGCCTTAGCCTACTTGCGAGTAGCACCATCAAACCATTTTCAAATAAACAAACATGAAATGTTTTGTTCATCAATGTGTGGCATTTTAAACCATTCTGAGCAACCTCACAATTGTTTCTGTAAGCCCATCCTCGATGTCTAGAATGGAGTTGATCCTTTGTGATTTTTGAACATTTTCTACAACTTAGCTAATTTTAGCATAGTCGGGGCCAACTTTATCGATATCTGTAGGGAACAGTCCTCTCATTGGTTGTGTAAGAACAAGTTTTCTTGCAAATTGGGCTTAGGAAGTTCCTCAGTTGGCCTAGCTACCCAAGTTCCCGAGCCGAGGCAACTTTGGTGATGACGGACACGTGGCCTTAGGCAAACGAGTCAGGGTTTACTAAATTTCTCAAAAATAAAATATTTAGGTGGCGACTCTGTATCTGGCAAAGCAGTCCATGTTTGGCACTTCTTTCCAAAATCTGTTTTCTCAAAACGATTTGCCGGATTTGGACTCTTTGGTTCAGATTTAGAACCGTGACAATTTGAGAGTCCGAACATGTAGTCAGCCCAATATGAACAGAACGGGACTCATCCTCCTGGGACGTTCTGGGACGTCTACACCAGCACTCCTTCGGAGTGTCGCACCTCGACTAATCTCGGGGCCCTGAGTCGATCGACCAGGCAAAGACGCAGTGGCCCGCCAGTAGTCAGCTGGGGATGGGATTCGAACCTGAGACCTAAAGAGGAGCAAACTCCTAGGTCCCTGGTCCCTTACCCTCAACCAACTAGGCTACCCTTACGGGTTAAATAAGAATAGGTTTGTTTTGAGCAAAAGTTAAAAACATCATTAATTATGAATTTTTTTTTAAAAAAAAGAAAAGAAAATAAAAGAAAAGGTGGCGTTTTTCATAAAAACGTTGTAAAATATCGTCATGATTTCGTCACAGTTAACCCTTTTAACAGACATTGTTAACAGATGTTAAGAATTAGTGGCGCTTAAAAAATGTTATCTAAACTCTTTAGTGGCGTTTTTAAAATGCCACAAAGATATGAAGGCGGCCACATCAGCGATGAATTTTGTAAATGTTACTTTATCTTTTTGCGGTGTTTTTTTGGCCTATTGTGGTGTTTTACAAACGCGGCTAATTCCCAATTTTCCTGTAGGACAACGGATGGGGACAGATGGGTTCATGATTTTAATGCAATCTTCTTTAGTATCTCACTGAAAATGTATTTGTGATTGCAAGAGTAGGAAGTGGAGAGAGATTAATTTTATAGTTTTACGTGATGAACTGTGACTCTCTTTCTCTTCATAAATTTGGGAATATCTTCCTTTAAAGAGACTGTTGGATGAATTTTAAAAGTTTTACTTCACACGCTTAACACTCTCTCACGTGTCATTGACCACCAAAAAAAGAAAAAGAAAAAAAAAAACAAAACAAATAATAAAAAAAGAGTAGGTTACACTTTGGCCCTTTACCATTTTCCTATTTGACTCTTAATTTTTTATTTTTTATTTTTTTTTTCACTTTGGCGTTTTACATTTCATTTTTTTTTAAAATTTACTCTAAAAATTAATTTATGTCTAAAATTAAATAAAAAATGATACATTGACAACCCCATAATATAAAAAATATTTTATTATAACAAATTCACATCTGTGATACAAATTCAAATTCCAATACGATTATATATTTTTTATATTATGTGACATCTAATGTAATATTTTTTGTCTAACTTTAAATAGAGATTAGTTTTAGAAGTAAAGAAAGAAAAATTTGAAACATAAAAGGTCAAAAAAACTTGATGGCCAAAATGAAAAAAAAAAAAAAATCCTTCAAAGATCAAAATGGAAAAATGAGCCAACATAAAGACAAAATGTTATTTACCCTAAAAAAAAAGCGTAAGCAATCATCCTAATTCTAAACTCTCATTTATGGAACATACCACTTCATGCGTTTTTTTGCTTTTCAAAACTTACATCCTGGTAGTTTTGTTTTGATTTTTTATTATTTTTTTATTGACAAATAAAATTTTATTGAGGTAAAAAGAGTATAAGGAGTACACAAAGGTAAAAAGAGTATGACTAACTAGTACACAAAAACATCAATAAGAGTGAACTATAGAGTAAACAACATCAATGTTTTGGTTGTATTTTCTGATGATATATATTTTCTGTCTTTTTAAATGCAAAAAATATTTGCTGGCTATAACAATAACACCACCATCACACATCCATCGCCACCTAGGTACTATAATTAAGTTAATATCTTATGCATCTCTACAAGCTGTCTTCTCTTTTTCTATTTCTTCTTCTTCCTCTTTAACTAGAATCTAACCTAGCTAGCTGTCTCTGAGTATCCTATAGTAGTGTGAAAACTTTTATTATTCAAGTTTTAATGGTATTGCATTTTTGAGCTTTTGGTGTTGCTGTCCCAAATCACCAAGAAATACAGATTTGGATCATTGTTATTCTTTAACCTGACTATGTATCCCATTGCTTTTTAGTTTTTATGGTGTTGTGAAGTCAAGTTACAGTCTAAGCATTCACCTTCGGCCCTATAATTTTGCCCATAGGTGTATTAAAGCAAGAGGACCATTACTGGATGGTAAAATTTCTAAATGACTGCTGATCCTAAAACTGTAACCCCTGGTGAAAAGTTTTACGTATGCTTAATCATGTGGTCATGATGAAGAGTATGCTACTTATCAGGGTGAAACATATAAAGAATATGCCAAACTGATTTGCTGATGGGTTCAGCACAGTTTTTCTATGGATGTCATTGGCTAGGAAAAGAACTCAATTGTTACTAAAGAAAATATCAAACAAGAAACTATACCTCAATTCTAGGCCCTCTTGATGGTAGAAGTTGCAGTTGATTCTAAGTCAGATGCTTCAGAACCAGTCAAATGCTTGAAACTGTCATTTACACTGCCGGCAGATGATACAAAAATCTATGATGCTTGAAACTGTCATGTTGGGCATTGGGGTGATTGCTGTTGCAATGATTTGGGACTGATTTGGGACACTTGATCAAAGCAGAGTGAAAACAGAAAACAAAAAAAGGAAAACAGAACAAAAACAGAGTGATTAAATATAGCAGTGAATGTTGAGCAGAGCAGTATATAGAACACATTAGGAGATCAATATTGCTATGGATGATCATTGTATGTAAATGTTTCCTTCATTGACTGCCCAATTTTTGTTATGAAATAGTTGTAGAACACATTTGTGATTTTATTGCCTTGCTCTTGATCCCTCTATTCTTGTATTAGTTTCCTAGAAAAATTTATTGAAGGTTATTATGGCTCTCTAAAGAACATGAAGTTCTGCTTTGTGAATAATTATGATGAAAAACTCTAATTTAAGACCTCCAATACACCTTTACTGACATGGACAGAGCCACTTGAATGTCACCCTCTCGCGACGACAATGAATAATTTATCGATGATGTGATGTTTTGTTGACAATTACATTAATTTCTTTGGCAATTTTGTGACTGGAACCCAAGTATCTTATCAATTTTTATCATTCTTTCTAGTATCTTCTAACTTGATATTGATATTTGGATGAGTAGGTCATAGTTCGAGAAGCCCAACACTCATGCATGGTATTGATTGGAACCCAAGTGGTGGCATTTTACATATTGTGCCTAATGAGTTGAACCAACTGGTTGACGGGTATACACCCTTGGCTTCTCGTTTGGGAGTTGTAGCATTGCCAATTATTCATTTACTTCTAAGTTTTAGTGATTTGAATCTATGAACTGCGCTTTTAGGAAATGCAAAATCAGCTTCTTTTATAATATCAATGTAACATGGTACATGGCCAAAATAAGAAAGAATAGGAACTGATCTGTGGAACTTCTAGTGAAGTAGGGAATTGTTCTGTGATACGTTTGTTTAATGCAAATGTTCGGTAAATGGGTTTAAAGTTCTTGGACTTGTCTCCAACATGAGCATCTGTGGTTTGATACTGAAGAGTGGTGTTAGCATTGCCAATTATTCATTTATTTACTTTTTCTTCATTGATGCAGGCTTATATCACGAGCTTGGGAGATAGCTGGCACACGATATGAGGCACATGGACACCCGAGCTAAAAGACATCTCAATACCCCTTTTAGGACAACAACACTACAACATTAAGATCGAGACCAAATGCACTTGGTGTTTGTGTGGGTCAAAATCACCTAATGAGAGTCCTCCTGATGAGGCACTTCTTGATTGTCCTTTGGGAGTCAAGTACTAAGTAACACTAGGATAGTCCTTTGTGGCTAGAGCTATGTTCTGTGAGGTACTTCACCCCCTTGCAGCTTTCATAAGCAAGGGGGAGATTTATCCATCTTATTCTTGAAATTTTGATCATTTGGGTTGCAAGGCATGTTTTCACCAAGGGGATTGGATCCTAATGATCTCTTAAGATTGTGTAGACGCCATCACATGTCACTCCCTACCTATTATAAATAGCACGTCCTTGCTCCCCCATCACAAACAAGAACAGAGCTCTAAATCATTCCATGCCTCTCTTTCTCTTAGGCTACCTTGTCTCTCACTTAGCCTGCTCCAAAACTCCTGCATGCCATTTCACAAGTTTTACCACCTTCCATTTGAACTCACCCACACTGAACAAAGGGCATACCCCAATTTGTTAATGTAATAAAAGCAGATTTGTAAACTCCAAAGGATATGATACAAAAATCTTTGATAAGTGGATGGAACAAAGAATAAAATTAAGGCATGGGTTGACCTATACTATGTTATTGCCCTCAAATAAGAATTACTTATTCTCATCTCAAATTAGTGTTTGATATGCATGCTTCATGTTGTTGATCACTTTCTTCATGTTGTATGCATCATCTGATTCATATCCTGTATCTTAGTAGTTCCCATTCACCTATACATTGATTGATGGATTGACTGATTTAAATTTGAGATTACTAGAAGTATTTTGTAGTTCTTTCTTTAATATCTTTGTTATGATTAACATCTTAGAACTTCTTGAAATTTTGTGACATTTGAATATTTGTAAACTAGGGCCAATTCCTATTGCTTGGATAAATTTCTTCAAGAAGGTGAACTCTCTCTCTCTCTGTCTCTCTCTCTCTCTCTCTCATAAGGACCTTTTTTGAGCCATAGTTACTATCTTTTCATTCATTTGAGTTTTCTTTTTCTTTTTTTTTCTTCTTCTCTTCTTTCTAATCATTGAGCAACGAACTTAGGGTCATTGTTTCTTTTTATTCTCGTATATGTCAAGCTATATTTCATGTCAAGGATGGGATGACATATGGACGACTCATTGGTATTTTTTTTTACTTCAAATATATATTTTGCTCTACTGCCCAAGACTCAAAAAATCTTTACAACAGTCTATACTAAACTGCTAGAATTTAGCTGCTTTTTTAGTGTTGATATTATTGGATTGATCCATGATGTGGATCAAATAGTGATGTCCATGGCAGCTAAATAGGTCTTCTAGCACTTTCAATCGGACTTTCATTTACTCATACATAAAATGGGCATACTTTCTTCTAGCTTTCATTTTCCCTTAGTGGAGTTCCATTTTTGTAATGTTGTAGTAGCTGAATAGATCATGTAAAGCATAAATGCTAGCTGATGGTACTGGTTAAACAATTTGTTCCAAGTTGTTGTTTTATGATTTTTCAACTTTTGCCCCAGTACATACATATTTTAATCGAGAAAAAAAAATGCTGTCGTGCGCATGTACTCATTGTCATGTTTTTTTTTACTCCTTTTGATTGTTCTTATGCTAAATGATTTTTCTTCTGCATTTTACACTTTATTTGCTTATGACTTAATTTATGGGTAATCATTGGTTTTTGTAACAAACACTTGAAACATGTCAGGTAGAATTTGGATACATGTTGCATACAAATAAAAGATTGTTACATTAGCTTTATATTAGTAATGACAGATTTAGTAATGATTGTTCTGCATTTAACAATGTTCCTTATAACAAAAGACTTTAGAAAGACTGATAATTGATTCATCATGGAAGGTTGCTTCTTTGATATGTTATTTGTAACTTGTTCCCAAATTCATTGATGAAGTTGGGCATTTTTGGGTCCAATTCTAACATTTTTTTGTTTTTTTTGTTTTTTGTAGATGACTTTGTTGCGTGGACTTTCAGAGTAATATTTTGGTGTATGGAGAAGAAATTTCACTTTTGTATAAAACTAATGTAATACTTTTGTTATCCCCGGCGTTTGTGCAGTTCACTATTACTGATACAAAAAACTTTTGGCAGCCAACAGATAATTACAAGCATGGTACATGGATCACCTTTTGTCATCGTACATATATATGATTTTTTGTCGTGGTATATAGATGTACTTTTGTCTTGGTACATACATCACCTTTTGTCGTGGTACAGATTACGTTGTAATTTGTACCATGCCAAATAGTCATTTCACATGGTACTAAATATAGGAGGAAAAAGGCTATTTTGTGGTTTTCATTCGACTCAAAAGTATTAAATCTTGGTGATTGGTGAGGAATTTGATTTGCATGGATTAAGTACTTCTGGAATTCTCTCTCTCTCTCTCTCTCTCTCTCTCTCTCCAAATATAAATGCACCCATACAGATATTTATGATACTTGTCTAGGTCTATAATATATAGGATTTATGCAAACAAACATTCAACCATACCAATTGAAGAAAGCAACTTGCCTTCCCGAAAACAAACAAAAAATTTATGCTTTTTAGTTTTAGAACAAATACCATTCAAATAATAGTGTTAGGACTAGTTGTGGTGGTGGTAAAAAATAGTACTTTAGTCTCCATTGGATTGGGGTCTGTGAGGAAGTAGATTGGGCATAGACTTGACCTTTTGCACTCTTTGCACGAAGTGGGTGTCCTCGGGTTTGAACCCACAATCTATCAGGTTAATAAGCTGAGTTTTAACCTTTGAACCAATAGCCACTTGCCTTCCCGAAAACAAACAAAAAAAAAAACAATATCACAAAACAATATCACATAAAGAGAATGAGTTGGTTTCGGGGATAGTTTGTTTTCACGGATTGTTAATCTATATATGGATCTGTTTGTCTGCTTTGGTCTTTTGGTCCAAAGCATGTCTAAAAACTCATTTGTGTGTGCTTTGGTCTTTTGGTTTACTTATGATGATTATTATTAGAGAAAGAAATGAACTAAGAACTTGCCAGAATAGTAGTTAGTGACCAAGGAAAGATGGTATTAACTAAGGATCCATATTACGGAGAGAAAAGAGTTTAAAAGGTTCTATATAGGTCATAAAAGATTACGAGGCTTGTTCTGGCATCATATGGGAGAATCAAAAAATTGATGAAATAAGATATTAAATCAAAACTAATAACATAAGAAAATTAAATTATTTCAAATAAAAAAAAATGATACAATTTTACATTATTCTAGACTAAATTATACAGTGGACACACACAACACCACCCCCACCCCCACCCATCCAGATAGAAGAAACATTTCCTCTTTTTCTTCTTTTCATTGTGTCTATTACTTTGGTGTAATATGTGGGACAGCAATGATCTGACATCCCATATTCTCATAGATGAGGTAGGTATGTATTGCCTTGTTGACTGTTAGGAGTAAGCTAGCTTGTTTTCAATTCTATTTGCATTCTGAGCTCTTCTCTGTTTTGATTTTGCTACACATGTGATGGAAATATTGATTTTGTTATTTATACTTTCAATAAGTTATGATTTGTACCACCAAAAGTTATGATTTGCCATGGTGAATCGTAATAAAAAATGTTACGATTCAAATGTTATGATAATTAATTACAAATAACTATATTTGTTATGAGTTGTTATCATATTGTTATGATTTATAGTGTCTTTGTTATGACACTTTGGTGAATATTATGACATTGTTATGATTCATTATAATATTGTTATGATATTACAATGAATGTTATGATTCTTTCTGTAACCTGTTACATGACCGGTTTAGCAGGTCATTGTTTATGATGTGGCACGATATGGGCCATACAATAAGTGCATATCATATGCCTTTTTATAAGGTGCATATTGTAGACTTTTCCGTAAATATATTGTTATTTTTTCCATTTAAGCGAGGACTTTTTGCGTAGACCATTCATTCATAATTATAGAAAAATTACCCATGCTGTAATTAGTAGTGAATATACATCCTATGTGGTTGAAAAGTAAATATATTGTTACTTTCTCTATTTAAGCGAGGATTTTGTGTGGATCATTCATTCATAAATATCCACATTATTTTATTAATTTGTTTTTAAATTAATGAATGGCATATTTTTAAAATCATAATCGAAGTGCATTTCTTGGAAAAAGTATAAAATGGTGTAGTTTCAATTATTAAATTAATTTGATTTTTTTTACCAGGGGTGAACTGGACAATCTAGTTCTCTTGAGCGAAGTGGAGGTAATATTCAAAGCCCATAAATATTCCTAATTACAAAATTATTTTGTTAAAATCTGTTGGACAATCTTCACTGTATTTAAAAGATTTAATTCTATTGTGTACACAACAACAATTAGAATTTAAAGAAATAAAGAAAAAGGAAAGAATTTGTTTGATTATAAAAATCAAACTCAAAATAATAAATAAATAAATAAATAAATAACAGATTTTATTTTGTTACAAAAACAAAATTTAAATCTGATTTAATAAATAAAAACAACACTGAAAATAAATTATATAACTTACTTGATTTAATTTTTTCGAATTATTTTTTGATCAAGTCCAGTGTTTGACACTGTGTCCTTAAGACAGATTCGTCTTCTCCACGGTACTATCAGAATTTGGACGTCTATCTTCCGGGATGAAATGATCTACCACAAACAATAGCAGCACTACAAATTGTTTGCCTTACGAACACACTAAGTGTTTACACTCTTTCTTTCAGAAATAAAATGCAACAAAATGAAGAATAGAATAAGCAGAGGTGAAATACGAAATTTTCTAATTTTTAACATCAAATGAGGGTGGTCCTACTTATAGATGTAAAGGTGGCTCTTGGTTTTAAATTGAACAGGTATGACACCTGTTGGTTTTGAATTCAAACAGATTTGAATTTGTTAATAATTCAAACATATAGCAAAAAGCGGGAAGGGCCCTATTTAGGTGTGCACTAATTCCAAACTAGTTTATTTCTGTTTGAAAACGGGAAGGGCCCTGTTTGGATATACAGAAAATTCAAATCAGTTTAATTTGAATTCTGGATTTTATTTTACCAAAAAATAAAATTAAATTCAAATGTTTTGGCCCAAAAAGATTAGAAGCCCACATCTACTCACCCAGCCGGCGCCTCTGCCAATCCGTACGGCCTCCTACCCTATCTTCTCCTACTCACTTATTTATACAATTTTTTAATACACATTTTTTTATAAAAATTCAAAAAGTTAACCCAAACATCTATATTTTTTCTCTCAACCATTTAGTCTAAAACTTCCCACCAAATTAATGTGGGACAAGCCAATTTACAACCTTAAGGAATTTCCACCAAAACTCCATTTCCATGGAGCACACTTTGGCTTCAGTTTCCCATTCAATCGGTAATGGTTTTGAGCAACCAAATATACCACGTGAATCACAACGCGGCATAGAACGCGTTACCACTTTGACCAGAGTAAATCGACACTCGGGACCCACCTGAAAAATAGACCAAACTTGAAAAAAAATTCTGATCTTACCCAGAATTTTCTACCATTTCCAACAAAATCTTGTCAGAACAATTAGTTATATATATTACTAATCTTGTCTACATCAAATCTTGTAAAAATTATAAAATTTTTAAATGTTAACATCAAATATAATCTCGTAAATAAAATAAATGAATTTTTAAATAATAAGTCAGCCATTAATTATGTTATTTATAATTTTATCATATCATTCAACGCATGATTCACAATTTTTTATTTTTGGTTCCGTCTCCCCCCGAATATACATCACACAAATGCATTGTGTGCGCCTTACTTTTTTTGTTAGTTTATATTATTTATCTAATCATAATATCTCAAGGTAAAAAGACGATGTTAATTCAATAACCTGGATTAAAACAGTTCAAGGCGAATTGAACTGACGCTCCATTTGTTTGGGCATTAAATATTTTTTGGCATTTGATATAATAAAAAACGAAAATCAAACGAAAATATTTTTTTGATGATCAACAGAAAATAAATTTATATGGGTAGAATATACTTTTTACTTTTAAAGTACGGAAAACCTTTTTCAGACTAAAGTATTACCAATGTTATTATACTACTACCGTCACTCTCATCTCCACCACCACACTGCCATCACCACAGCCACTGCAACCATTACTGTCGCTATCACTACTGCTGCCCCGCCACCATACCACCATCTCCACATTCATTTCACCACCACCACCACCAAACATAAAAAAAATATTTTTTAAATATTTTCCGTCCAAACAAACAAACAAACCTATGTTTTAGATTTTTTTTTCCCCCCAACATTGCTAAATTTGGAGACAGTGAATCAAAAAGAATTAGAAGGGGACAAGGAAGGAGAGACAAATAAAACAATACTACAATTTGAGTCTTATGTCAAAAATATATCATATGTACACACACACATATATATATATATATATATATATATATATATATATAAAATAATGAACAGTGTTAGAAACTCATAAATTAGACTTCTAAATTTATTCAAAATGATGTGGCGAGATAAGCTCCACAATTGATTATGTAACAAATCAAAAATTGATATATATTATATCCCATAATTATAGCTTAAATTATAAGAAATTTTTTTTTGTGTCTTAAATTTTTTTAAAAATAATGGTGTACACTAATACAATCACAGAAAATGAGTAAGTACCTTATGTACGATCCTCACTCGATGAAGGTCTGATGGAAGTAAATTAGGAACAAGTAATAATAGTATATTATGGTCTATTTCGAAAAGATGGTAAAAATTAATTTTTTTTTACTTTTAATCAATTTTTTGACTTTTTTAGACAAATGATTTGAGAAATTAGTAAAAAGTTATTTTTGACTTTTTTGATTAATATTTGTTTATGATGTCAAATCACAATAAAATGACCAAACTACCCCCATTCAATTTAAAATATTTACAACTTCACTCATGTAGTATATTTTAACCCATGAGGAGTAGAATTGTAATTTTATTAGTGGCTGAAAACCAACTTCTCAAATGAAAAAAAAAATACAAAAAAGTCAACTTTTAACTTTTGTTACAAACTCAAAAAAGTGACTAAAAGCTAATTTCCCAAAACACCCGTAAGTACAATTATTTTATACCTCCATGCTTTTGTTTTGCAAGAGGGGGACTTTATCCGACGATGAATCAACCCTAGAGATGACATTTTCTTCAATGATCTGAACTTCATTGGCTTTTCCCCACATCACAGCATAGAGGCCAAGAGCAATTGTCACTGCTCCAATTACACTACACATAGCATAAAAAATAAACCATGTTTTTCATTTTTTCCCAAACTTATCTAATTTTCTCTTCTTCTTTTGTCATTTTTATTTATTTAAAAAAAAAAAAACTGACCTTCCAATATGGAGAGTATCTTTCAGAAAAGTAACCCCCATGAAAACTGCAAAGGCCATCCCCAGTGGTCTAAACGTCGAAACAAAGACAGGGCCCTTTATGCGACAAACCCATGCATAAATCACACTCCGAATTGAAACCATAAAAACTGCCTAGATGTTAATTCACAATTATAGCAAATTGTTAGTTTTTACCCCCCCCAAAATATATATATATATATATATAAATATATGCTAATATTTAGACACCACCTTTGACAAAACAGGTTGATTGTTATTCTTACCGAGTAGACAATAGTTATCAACTCCACATCGGGTTTTAGTGTCCAAGCATTTGGATCCCTTTCTACAATCAAAGCAACTATGGCTGATAGGATTGTCACAAAGATACATCCAAAAAGCGTTACGACCATCTCTGCAGGGTAGTCTTTGATGATCCACGTCTGATGACACGGAATGATTAATTTTTTTTTTTTTTTTTTTACATTGTAATAAGAGTTATAAAGACTTTTGACAAGCTCTACCTGCACAATATATAGTAATGAAATCAAGAAGCTGGATGTTGCAAGGAGAAAGCCTCCAACGATCCAATTAGATTGCAGTGACACAGAGAACGAATGAAGGTTAGGTAGAGGTCGAGAGAACAAGATTGGTGGCCCTTGGTAAAAAACTACAATGTATGCTCCTGTGATTGATAAAATGGTGCCAATGGACTTGGCCTGACTGCTCTGAACTTTTAAGTCCAGCTTTTCCATCCTGAAAAAATACCCATTTGATTCAACGTGAATTAGATGAACATTTAAATTCTTTCTAGTTGAAGTTCACAAAGCTAGATTCTATGTTGTTGGGGTTAATCACAATGTGGAGGCAAGGAAAACTAGGCAGCTATGTATGTTAATTAATAATTTTATTAATTGATAGGTTTTAACTAGTACTAATTCCATCAAGCATCCAATTGCACCAAGGCGGGTCCTCTACCAGTGGCAAACACAAGATTTATTCAGAGAGCTAAACTATATGCGTTCAATATTGACAATAAAGTTCTATCAAACGAGAATTATGTGCATTTTTCTTTTTTCTTCACATTAAAAAAAAAAAAAAAAAAAAAAGAGAGACAAAAGAAGATTACGTACTTTGTTTACATTGATCAAAAACAAAAGGGAAATTCTTCCTAAAGATTGTCATTAAACACAAAACTAACTACATTAATCTCATGCATCCGCTAAAGAGATTACCATGATACATGAATGCATAATAATTCATGAGTGATTCCTAACTGAATAATACACCAATATAATGAAGTCCTAACTCATAAGCAATGCTTAAGAGAACCAAAAAAGGTATGTGCACAGAATTTGTGTGGTTCAGATTTAACTCAAGTGTTGTAGGGTTTACATGTAAAATGAATTTATGACACTCAATGATTTATGTGTACCTAACATTGTTGCCAAGAAAATCTCGAATGTTGAAATTGCCCATATGTCATCCTAAAGTCAAATTTTAAGCCAACTTTTGGGAACATCAGTAAAAAGCCAACTTTTTGGCTTTTCAACTTTTTTAGATAAAAAAAGTCAATTTTTTTAGCCAGTTTTTTTTACCCAAAACAACTCATCTTTTTGCCAAAAGAGCCACTAAAAAAGTCAAAAAACTAAAAAGTCAATTTTTTACCAACTTCCCAAAACACCACCCAATATGCCAAAATATGACAATCACACTTCAATATATAGGAGTAGTAGCGGAGCCAAGAAATTAAATCAGAGGGGCACTTATTAACTATAACATTGAAAATTTTTACAAAAATATTTCACATAAATTTTTATGATTAATTCAAGAAATATATATATATATATATATCAAAATTTCAGTGAAAAATCAATATAATAGTAATATCACGTTATCATTGACATATGGTATCACAAACCAATAGCAAAAAAACACATAGAGGATCAACCCCAAATGTTAAATGTAACTAACTATTCAATAAATTCCATATCTTCATTAAGATTAATTATAATTGTATGTCAATGATGATATACATCATCATTGTATTGAAATTTTCATAAATAATAATATGATTAATCGCAATATCTTTATTTTTAATAAAAAAACAACCATTATTATTCTCATAATTTTAAAAATGTCATTGATATTTCACTCCAAATAATATTTTATAATTTTTTTTATTTAAAATATTTTCTTTATGTTTACAAAAAAAAAAATTATTATTTCAAAACCTAAAGGGGGCACGTAATCCCTTGGACCCATTGTGGCTCCACCACTGTATAGAAGAAATGCTATTTCTTTTTTTTTTTCACAAAAACCAAATACAAATACATTTATTAGCTCATCAAGAGAGAAGACTTTTGCCAAATCATCCAAACCTTACTAAATTTGGCACAAGATATAACAATATCAAATTTTAGCAGCTCCAATAGCAATTGCATTGAATTCTTTGTTTTACCCAAGTTGCTATATTATTTATAGCCATATCAAATGTTAGAGCATCTTTAATGGAATATGTAAACGGTGTGTTAGTTGTTAAATTAGTTTAACGGAAAATGTTAAAGAAATTGATGTATTACAAGATTGTTGTATTGTTTTGTACATTACAAGGATGTATTATATAGGAGAGGTTTTGGGAGAGGAGGTGAGGAGTGAGTGGTGGAAGTAGGTTTGGTGGAGTGTAGTAGGTGATAGGTAAACGGTGTGTTAGTTGTTAAATTAGTTTAACGGAAAATATAACCTTTTTCCCTCCGGTGTATCTTTTAAAGTAAATGTCAATGGTGTTAGATGCTATCCGCAATATTAATTGTGGCCAGTGGTTTAACAAAGGCCTAGGGGGGACACATTTTAAAACACTTTTAACATCTTCATTGTAATACACTTTCACTCTAAATTAATAAATACTTAATGTATAAAGTTTGATCTCACTTTTGACACTTCTAACAATAAATAGGGCCGAGCAACGTGTTAAAATGATGATTTACGTGCTAATAGGACTATTAATAAAAACTTTAAGAGAATATGGGACTTATTAAAAAAAAATTAAGAAAATTGTTCACTCGGTAGTTGAAGCCGTCGAAGCTTCAAAGATTACAGGGGTTCACTCGGTGTCCCAAAATTTGGATGCCTAAATTTTGGCTCCTTCATTTTGGTTTTGGAAAAAATTGGGTGGCCTGAAAAGTAGTCTACAAAATTATTAAAAAATAAAGCGTTTGGAGTAAATTTAAATTCAGTGGGCATTTGGGGACTGGATAAAAAAAAGTCAACTACAACTTTTTCGAACACAATACTGATTAATTTCTGAGAAGATTTGAAATATATATAAGTTGTATTGGGAAGCAGTATTTCAGTGAAGCAGTTTTAAAGTAACAACAATGCTTGAGGGTTACAATTTTTGTGGTCATAATGGCTCAAAATTGTCAAAACGACGTTGTTTTGGCATGTTTTGCACCTAAAACGACGTCGTTTTAGTAGTTTTGAGCCATTGTAGCCACAAAATTGTGGCCCTCAAACATTTCTCTTAAAGTAATTGCACTGTAAATAAAAATATATAGGGACATTTAAATATAAAATTTAATTTATGAATTTATACTCTCTTAATTAAAATTTTTAAGTCTCATAAAATTTTTAATAGTTAGAATTGCCCTTCAAACAATGATTATTCACCATTTATGATTATCTATAAAGGAACATGATGATTTGATATTTGTTTTGATTTTTAAAACTTCAAACGGCTCCGCTACATAGCTCGAAACTATGTGGCTCGAGTGGCTCGAATTTTATTTTTTATCTGCTGTGTGCGTGTGCTCAACTCAACTTCCACATCCACACATTTCATTTGAAAAGAGAAAAAGAAAAAAACAGAGAATAGAGAGAGAGGAGCACCGTCTCCTTCGTAACCTATAAGAACAGGGATAAAGCTTTGTAGCGGAACAGTGAGAGGAGCGGGTAACAGATTTGTGTGTCCCCGCTGAGCACTGATCTGGATCCAAATGGTTGTGGATAGGAACCATAAAGATTATCAGGTGAAACAAAACGACTTGCATCGTGTACATCCCCAACAAAAACTAAAGTTTCTTCAATGACTTTGTACTTCTTACCTAGAAGGATGCGAATTTGGGGAAGAAGAGGAATGGTGGACTGATGGGGAGGAAGAGCTATGCGAGTATAGAGGTTTGAGGGATTGTCATTGGCTAAAGCTTCTTCAATGACTTTGTACTTTTTTTGGGGGGGAGGGTGTTAGTATATTATTATATGTTAGTATTGTTAGTATATTATTATATGTTAGTGTTTAGCTTTAATAATTAGTGTCCCCCCTTGCTTTATGCTTTCGGTGCCTCAATTGGCATCCTATGTTGTCTTCTCCTCTCTATAAAGAGAGTGTACATCTCTTTGTAAATATATACAATTACAGAAACAATTTAGTGTCTCTCTCTCTCTCTCTATCCTCTCTCACTCTCTCAAACTATTATTTCATGGTATCAGAGCCCAATGTTACATTTCTGGCAATTTTTGATTTTGGTGTTTAGTCCCGTACACAGTGGCACTACATCAAACCGCTCGGAATTTCCTCACGATTCCAACGGCACCAAGCCCGTTCTCAGAAAACCTTCCACGCTCCCACACGCGCCGCCTTTGTCCTCTGCGCGTCACCATTTCCGCCACCACTCTCACACGCGCCCGCACGCGCCATCTGTTGTTGCTCACTTCCGCCACGCGCCCACACGAGCCCACACGTCCGCGGCTGACGTCAGCCCTGCCTCTCCCGTACGCCACGCCTGCTACTGTACGTCTCTCGTGCACCGCTTCACTAGTGTGCACCCGCGTGCGCCAAAACAGCTACCGTGCGCCGCGCCTGCGCCTGTCCGCTACCGTGCACCGCCGCCTTCCTGCTAACGTGCTCCTCCCTGCACTCTGCTAACGTGCGCCGCTGACATCATTGCTGACATCATCTCTGTCCAGCATACCTTTCCTTGCTATTTTCAACCTTCCGGACTCACTGGTACACTCTGTTTTACCCAATTTTGCTCCTACAGGTCTATTCCTATTGTTTTAACCCTACTCAACTAGTATTATGGATCGTCATGATGCCTCCCATCCCATTTCCGTTATTTTGAATGGTTCAAACTATGTTCTGTGGGCCCAAGCCATGTCCTCCTTCCTCAAAGGAAAGAAGCTCTGGCGAATTGTCACCGGAGATGTAGATAGGAGCGTCTGTACGATTCAAGCTTTTTGTATTGATAACAATGTTTCGAAAGGTTTTGGGCTACTTAGGCAAGTTTTGGAAGATGGGTTTGTTCCCAGTAATGTTGCTTTTAATAAATTGATATCTGGATTTTGCAAGGATAGATACTATTCGAGAGTGTCTGCTCTCCTTCATACTATGATTGCAAAGAACCGACGCCCTGATATCTTTACGTATTAGGAAATTATCAGAGAGCTATGCAAGAGAAGAATGCGGCATGAAGGATTTCAAATTTTTAATGATTTAAAGGATAGAGGGTATGCTCCGGATAGGGTCATGTACACAACGATGATACATGGTCTTTGCAGTACCTACCAATTACAATAAATCATAGTATTAAAAAAAAAATCACAATATTTAGTTAACAATTGTACCAATAACAATTATCAGATATTC
>NW_021026590.1:0-10789 GCF_004153795.1 Camellia sinensis | reverse complement strand
TTTTGTCTAATCCAAGTTTTGTTTGGTTGTGTAAAAGAAGAATTATACCTAGTTAGGAATACCTTCTACTGACGGTAGTCTACAGAGGCACTTGTCAAGTGAAGAAGGAATTGATCATCGTACGAAAATTAGGAGGATTGCTAGAGAGGAAGCAGCTGCTCAGTTTGATAAAGAGAGAGATGACGCAGCTAAGGAAGCTGCAGACATGGGTTACATTCTTTCTGAGAAAGGATCTCATACATTTGAGATTGATGTGCCGAAGGACCATGCTAGTCGTCCATCAGGATTAGCAAGCTCTGAATCATTCTTCTCTATGGTTGGGTGACTGCACTGGAGAGATGATCACTGCATAGATACAGGTATTGAGTATGATTTGAAGCATGCAGATTTAGAGAAAGCATTTGGTGTAAAAATTCCTGGTTCGGCGGATAAATTTTGGTCTAGATTTATACCAGGGCCTATAAGATATAAATTCAATAGGAAAGCTAATGGGCGAGATAGATCTGTCATTGGTGTCGCAGCGAAAAGAAGAATTATTGAGCGCAGTGCATCAGCGACACGTTCTTACTTCCTGGGTCTATCACATGGGAGGTTTGACGATTCTAATCAGTCATCTGGAGATTATGATGTTTTGAATATTGAGACTCCTGTGGTGAAAAGTGAGGGTGATACTAGTGCCCGACCTTTATCAGGATGGGGCAGTTAACTTTGGAGGAGTGAAGAATCCTGAGCACGGAAAAGTTGAAGCTGCTAATGATTATTTGACTATTGGGGGAAAGTCAAGATTGGAGTACAAAACAAAAATTGGTCCTAAATATGAAGAAAAACCTGGAATCTAGCCTTTTCCAGGCGAATATCATATTAATAGTCTCAGTGTTTTACGCGATCCGTTTCTTATGACTGTAGGTAGACTGCTACAAATTAGAAATTCCAATGACGAATTTTCATCTATTCCTGGTGTCATGGGATTGGCAAAAACTGATGGTTCAGATGTACATGACAGAGATTTAGGAGCTGATGAGAAAAGAAAGTGTATTCCTTCACCGGTTTAAATAGAGAATGGAGGGGGAGATGAAATATCGTGGGTGGGTGGGGTGTGTGAGTGAGTGAGGGTAAACATGGAAGTAGATTGTGGGTGGGGTGTGTGAGTAAGGGTAAACAAGATAAATCAAGTCAATGTGGGTTATTCATGATAATGGTAAGCCATGACGAAAGGGGTAAGAAAAATTGGGCATTGTATTATCGCAAGTATGCAGTACCAAAGAGGCAAGAATTGCATAAAATGAGTCTTCGTATAAAAAAAAAAAAAAAAATGGAAGTCATTTTTTATTTCACAAATCAAGTCCAATTTCTGGAGGGGTAGATGAGCATGTATGTACTCATACTGTCAATTATTTTAATCAATGATATAAAGAATACATATTAAAGCTCCCACATCAGTGTGTTATGCTCCTGTTTGCTGCTTAATCTAACAGAAGTACAGTAGTAGTTCCAATCCCCAAATCAGTTATTAAAGAGACTAATCTTTTCTTTTTTATTCCTCCCATGTTCTTGGGGTGTAAATGTAATTAAATGATGATTGATAATCAAATTCCTTTGCTATGTTTCCAGACAGACACCAAAATCAAGCTAAACAAATGGAGCGTAAATGAAAGTAAATGATGGTTGATAATAAAATTCCTTCGCTATGGTTTCCAAACAGACCAAAATAAAGCTTGAATTTGAAACCATTTTAAATGACGCATGTATTTCCTTTTGTGTATCAGAAGTTACCTATCATGCGTAAGCAGTGCTGTACTGGAGATTAAACAGCAAGTCCCGGCAATTCTCCATACCCATTCGGATTTTGTACTTTCTAGCCAGGGACTCGACCTGGTCATCACTCTTGTAGTCCATCTCTCGTATACATCACCTTCTGACCTTTTTTAGCATTTCCCTTGATGGTTCAAATCCTGAATTTACCTGCCCATGAGGTTGTCATACAATATATTAGTTTGGTTGCATGAACCAGTTGACTATGTAGAAACTAAAGCCAGCTCTCTAAAAACACGGGAAGAACACAGTTACCGTCTCATTGATAACAGAGAGAGCTGCTTTTTGGTCTCGCTTAATGAGATGAGTGTTAACAAACAGAGAGTATGTCGTCGAGTTTGGTTTCACGCCCTTACTTATTAAGTGGTCAAACACACTTGAAGCTTCAGATGTCTGCCACAGAAAAAAGACCATCACTAGTGCTAAAAAAGGTCATCATATCAAACACCTAGTTTATAAGGCATGTTTGGAAGGAGGTTTTCTTCCATTGTTTGTTGTGTGAGTGCGTGTGTGCATGTGTGTGGGCAGGGGGGAATAGGTGTCCACCATGTTGAGCTTTACAAACGCACACTTCAGAGCATTGTATGAATGGATGTTGGGGATCAACCCAAATGCGCCATCAATTGCTTCAAAAGTCTGGTAGGCCGATCAACATCCCATGTATTTGCACAACCTGAAATTATACAATTTAGTGCAGCAACAGATTTGTAAGGAGGATAAGCTTGGCTCAAATTCCCCAATTGATAGTAGACTTGAGTCACATTTCAACAGAACAAATCAATGACAAGCTAAAAAAAATTAAAATAATAGTAAAGTTGCATAACCAAGCAACACCATAAGAAAACAACAGAAACACTATCATTCCCAAGGTCTGAACCAGTCATCTCATCTTGTGAATAACACAATACAAAATGTGCGCACACAAAAAGAAAAGAAAAGAAATTAAAATTAAAATGATATATGATATATACATACCAGCGCTCATGTATACGGTAGGCAATTTTTCAACTATTTCTTATCAACATGTGTGGTATCCATTCTTCACAAAACTAGTAAATATTGTTTGATTCTTGTTTTCCACATGCAAAAGAAAAATAAAAAGAAGCAGGAAAGGGCAGAGAGAGGCTTTGTGTATTTCAAAGTCTCTTTAGACTAATCAAATGAACAACAAAAGAACAAATAAAATGAACACCAATCAATTTACTTTTACCATCACTTTGAAACAAATTCAAGAGGTAATACGAGAAATGCTGACTCAACAAAACAGGACATTGCAACAATATAGAAAGTCAAAAGATGAGCCAGTATACACTAAAGTTATATGGTGTGTGAGGAATAAAAGACGTACTGAATCTAAAGTCACAAAGCCATCCTTGGAGCATGCCATAACCAGTGGACACAAAGAGGTAAATGGAGAGAGTAGATCCTCTTCAGCTTCCTTAGTAGAATTTCTGTAAGTAGTCTCAAACTCATGCAGAGTACTAAAGGCCTTCTGTAGATTCCCCAAGGAAGCATGGGCATATATCATAGCAAGGTAAGATTCTGGGTTTGGAACCTTCTTTTCGCACAACGCACGCTTAAGGATTACCCATGATCCATCAAGGAGTTTAGCATTGTTCGTCCTGCTAGTAGTTCCTACTGCAGACACAACTAGTCCTTCATCTACAGAGAGCAGAACCGGTAGCTTTGCATTCTCACCTCATGCAATCGATTTGGCCATGAATTCCAGGGCATAATAAGCTAACTCGCTACTATCCTCTTCCATTGCAACATCTGCAATATAGTTGCACAGGTTCCTGGGTGGACAGAGGGCTTTGTTCTGATCCATTTTCTGATAATGCCCCAGAATGTCACATATTTAGAAAATGCACCAACTATGATAGAAAATTTAACAATTAACTAAAAGAAGATGTATATACCTTGCACCTCTCAATAATTGACACCAATGTATCCAACCTCCCCTTGTTAACACAATTTCGCACACATTCGGTAAACACGTTCACTGATAGGATATACCTAGATTTTAAAGTCAAATCTATATATTTTAGGGTAGCATCAATCTGGTCTGTCAATAACAGCATGCCAATGACCAAGTCATATGACTCATCATCAGGCAGAGATTCTTTATCAGTCTGCAGCATCCTGATGACAACAAAGTAAACATCCATCCATCAGATAGTAAATGCATGAACGGAAAAGGATATTGGTTCCCAGCATAAGAGTAGGAGAAAACCTTCAGTACTAATATAGACTGGCATCGGAGGTTTATACAAATCAAGAAAATGCCAAATGGGGAACAAACTGCCTCTTCCATACTCACTCTCCTAAGAGGAAATATGTAACATAGCGCATAGGTGTTCAAAGAAAAATTAAATGCATTGATAGCTCAACTACAATCACAACTTCTAAAATTTAAGGATGAGGAAAGGCAAATTTAACAAGTAGACAAATCGTGTGCCCAAAACTTATATCTAAGTTCACAACATACATGATAGTTACCTACTTTCGTGGCTGTAACATTGCTGTAATACTCCAAACAATACGAGAACTCCCCATTAGCTCTCTGCCCCTCGCCCCTCAAAAGCGTAGGGCAAAGAGCCTATTAGGGAGTGAGTGATGGAAGCAATTTTTCATCACACTAATATATCAGCGTACTACATATTGTATTTCAACGATAGTATTACATAACAATATCAGTGATTTTCTGAAACCAATCAAAATTTTCCAACATAACAAGGAAATTTCTCAGGATGGAAAAAATAGGGAAACAAAACAGTTTGCAGAATTACTTGATATTAGTAAACATAATTAAATAGATAACAAATTTATGGAGTTGGAGTAGCATAATCAAGCCGCGTCAGCTAATAAACCTTTGCTAGAAATCTATTGACAATCCTTTTTTTCCCTTCTATCTACCACAGATAATTAGTTACCTTCCTTGAGGGTTAACCCCCCCTTCCTCGAGTCATTATTTCATCAATATGTTATTCAGAAACCTGTTCAATAAGGGAAAACTGTGAAGGCAGCGGAAGTTAATCAATGTTGTGAAAACAACCAAGCAAATAAGTAATTCTCTACCTGCCTACCACGGATAAACATTAACAATCAAATGAACCATGTCTCCACCATTCAATCCAAAGAAATCACAACCTTTAAATGCAAAATACAGTCCCAACAAATCACATATGGGACATTGCGTGTCTCATTAGTTTCGAAAATTAGGGAAAACATTAATTCTGAAAATTAAGGAAAACAGAGATAGAAAAGTAGAGAAATTGAGTGAGAGAGAGAGAGAGAGGGAGAGAGAGAGGACCCATACCTGAATATACAAAACAGAGAAATCGAATAATAAGAGGCGCTGATGGAAGAGAACACACGACACTAAAGAAGACGGGCGGACGGGCTCGGAGATATGACGTCAGTGGCGCCACTGAAGGAGAAGAACAGGCGACGTTGGCAGCGGTGCTGGAGAAGAACACGCTGAAGGAGGAGGACAAAGGGCTAACTCATGTTTTGTTTTGAGAGGGAGAGAGACAAAGATAAGAGAAAAACTCATAAACACAAAAATAAAAAGGGGGGAAAGTTGTAGTCTATTTTTTTTCATTACCCACACTATGGCGAAATTTTCCTTAACTACTTTCAAAAGCTAAGTGAATCAGAAAAGAATCCAAATGTGGCAGTTTTCTGTTATATCTCTATTAATTTGACTACAAATCATTAAAAGGTTGAAGATTTTGTTTTATTTTTGATAGGAATATTGTATCATCAGAATTTGGCAATTAATTGAATGAATCTAGATTGATTAACTGAACTCTCTCAACTAGCTTTTTGCAAATTACAACATATAAATATGTAATATCATTTGTTTTTTAGAGAAAGAGCTGTATAAATCATCCTTGACAAATAAATAAACAAATAAAAAAACTAACAACTAGAAAGATTTTTGCAAGGTCAAAACCATCAGTGTTCAAATGGTTACTATTGCAACCACCACAGGAGAAAACTGTTGTTAACTTTATTGTAAAATAACTAAAAGATTAGTTTATTATTTATTTATTTATTTATTATTAAGAGGAGTTACTAGTCTTCATGATATCTCTCATTCAAAATGGTTGAAAAAGGCGAATTGTGGTGGCTTGTCTTTTTAAAATTTTATCAGTACTTTTTTTTATTTTTTTTATTTTGGTGTTATGCACATGACTATACAGCACATTTCCACATTGTTTCCTCATCACTTTGTAATTGCTCATTTATTTATATTTTGATTTCTCAGCAGTTATTTGAAATATAAGAGTTTTTTTTAAGAGTTAGTTAAAAAGTTAATTTATTAGCTAAATTTATAATCCTACAATTTTCTCAACAATTATAGATCTAAATAATCACAGTAAACAAACAAAGAAACATCTAATCTTGTTGAATCCACAAGCTCAGATGCAATGCATACATATAATAGCTTTGGAAACTCCTTTGCAAAGGCTTAGCCGATGGTGACATCAACAAATCCCAGAGGCGATTCCTAGTCAATTTTGTCAGGTGGTGTGGTGAGGGGCTTAATGTATTTTTTCGCACAAAAAATTCTAATCAATTCACTGAGAGAATCTTATCTGTTCCTAAGCTTGTTTAAGTCTATAAAATGCTTCATTTCACAAAAACCAATTATCTTAACCAATTTTGTCCTAAATTTGTTTGTATTTTTACTAGTTTGCTGATATTGTAAAGATTGTTGGCAAGACCGGATATCATCATTTAATATGGTTTCCAAAACCTAGATAGAATATTTTGAAAGTAAATCACAAATAACTTTAATCTAACAACATTTTAAGCATCTAACAACATTTTCTTTATGCAAATATCGAGCCACTTTAAGCATCTATAGTTTCCTTGTCCATAGAATATTTTGAAAGCAAATCACAAATGCTTCCAATATATACTCTCAACACACAAATTCACATTTATTTCTTACACGGTTCCATTTATTTGGTTTTGCTATTATAAGTGTGTGTATATAACACATGTAGCTACAAAACTAAACAAAGGCAAATTAGGTGGAGAAACACCTTTTTTTTCCATAACATTCGAGATTGAATGAAAGATTTCTGCATACTTGAATTGGAAATTAACGAAATCCCTAGCATCAAAATTCAAAAGTCTTGCAATCATTTTCTCATACTTCCTCAGCAATCAAACAGTTGTAAAAACAAAAATTGGGTTTCCAGAAAGAGATAGATACCTTCTAACACAGTCACTGAGAATCTGCTCGGTTTTCTCACACTTTCTGATGAATTTGCCAGGCTCGACTTCTTCGGTTGTGCAGTGCCATTTGACGATCTTTGTGGTGGAGCATCGATCGTCAGATCTAGGGTTTGAATTATCCTCCTCGGCTTCGTCATTCTTCCACACCCAACCCATTCCAGATTCAAGATTGCAAATCGCAGTTGCACTTGCAGTATTGAATTCAGATGCTGGCATCTATGGAGGAGGTAATTAAATATCGGCCAATTAGGGAAAGCAAAGACAGAAAAACAGAGAAATTGAGTGTGAAAGAGAGGACTCATACCTGAAAAGAGAAAAAATAGATAAATAATCGAATAAGCGACGCTGGCGGCGCTGACGATTGCTCAGAGGAGAACGCGGTGATGTCGGTGGCGGCACTGAAGGAGGAGAATGGGTGATGTCAATGACGGCGCTGAAGGAGGAGAACAAGCTGAGGGGGGGGGGACAAGAGAGAAATGAAAGGAAACAGAAGCACCCAAAAACAAAAAAAGGGGGATAATTAGTGGGTTCTTTTTTTCATTCCGTCAATATCTTTAAGTTTTGCTCCAAAATTAATTTTTTCACCAAAAATTTTAAAATATTAAATTTATTGACAACGAAAATATATTTCTCATTAAATAGTTTCAAAATATTTAAAATTAATTTTTTTAAAATATTTTAAATTATTTGTGACGAAAATATATTTTTCACTAATAATTTTAAGATAAATTAAAAACACAACCCTTGAGGTTTGTTTGAAATATAAATTGTCCCCTGTGATTCTAAAAATTACATCCCGCCCCTTAAGGTTTTTAATTTCATAATGAATAACTCCTTTTATTAATAAAACATCAAATTAATTAATAGTTTTTAATGATGTTAAAATTTTATTTTAATTAATAATTCAGGTTAATTTTATTATTATATAAGGCAGTGGTTAAGAATTTTATTTTTTCAGTTAATTCTAATAAATAAATTTTTTTGACAAGGGGGTATTTGTAATTTTTCAAACCACAGGAAACCATCCGTATTTTAAGTAAACTTCAAGGGGTGCATTTGTAATTTACTCATAATTTTATAATTGGTGACAAATTTTTTTCTCACCAAAAGTCTCAAAATTTTGGGGCCAGCCAAAAAAAATTAGTGGGAAAACTTTCGGTGACAAAACTTAATTTTTCCTCACCTAAAAAAAATATTTGTTGACGAAAATAAATTTCGTCACCTATTATTTTTATTTTTTTATTATATGTGACAAAATTTTATAATTCGTCACGAATTATTCTTATTTAGTGAGAAAATTTATTTTCTTCACTACTTTTCGTCACCATAGGTTACTTTTGTTGTAGTGCTTGCACCCTTTTTAGCCTCAATTTTATTGCTCTATTTTAGATTACCATCCATTCTTTAATCAATTGAGACCAAAAGGTGAATTTAAGTTCTCTAATGGAAAGATGGCTCAAACCAAGAGTTGCTTTAGGCATGAAAGAGACATCATACTGTTGGTAATGAACCCCTAAAGGGATTAAACCATTAAGCATGATATCTCAATCTCATGCTTAAACACACAAGTAGTTTGAAACCACTTTCAAAGCAAAACAAAAGCCAAAAAAGGAGGGAGGTTGCAGAGGTGATTAAGAGTGATCACAAGTATGGAAAGCTATAAATAAATGTATTCAACTCAAATAAGATGGTGTCTAATGCCTAAAACACTAAGCTTATGAAGAAAATTACACTACAAGCATGCAAAACAAAGCTCAAATACAAAAAAAAAAAAATACTTACAAACAGTCCTAAAACAGTCTAAAAATAGTCTTAAAACATGCTAGAATTAATACAAAAATAGCTAGATTAATAGGCTAAAACATGAAGCATGCTAGACTAGTAAGCGAAACACAAGAATGAGAGGCTAATGTCACGACTCAAACCCGTCCCTATGGATTTAGCGTCGCAACCGGTCAGTAATCCTTGGATTACCAAAGGCCTCTTAATAGAATAACTTATAAATAGGGGCTGCGGAAGCGAATATAGAAACATACATAGTCCAATAAGCTATGGAGACATATATGGGACAAAATTTAAATCTTTATATACGTTTATGTGACGTCACAAATACAGTAGTCTTACGTTACCTAAGCCATTTATACAAAACTTTCCAAACATGTTCAGACCAGACATAAGCATCTGGGAGGCACAAAAGTCCCAAAACATAAAAGCTTGGACAAATCTCAAAAGGAACCTCCACGGAAGGCACAATGGCTGGTTGACACCAAAACTCCAAGCAGCAGCTTAGGCTTGGTCATGCGCCTGCTCACTTACATATATAAGACAACTAGTGAGCGAAAGTCCAGTGGATAATAACAGAGTAAAGATTTTACTAAATGATGTCCATAAAGAAACAGAGTCTTGTATGTGATCAAATGTCAAAGTAGAAACAAATTCATATACGTGGTCGTATTCATATTCAAAGTTCATACATTTCATATTATATTATGTGGCACATCCATTAGCGTTAACAAATCCGATGACCCATGAAGGGACGACCGAAGAGGCATTCCGATAACCCATAAAGGAACAACTATAAACTTGTTCTGATGACCCACAGAGGGACAACCGCAAACTTGTTCTGATGGACCATTTAGAGACAACCACAAACTTGTTCTAATGACCCATTTAGGGACATCCATAAGGCATTCCGATGACCCATAAGGGACTACCACAAACTTATTCCTTATTCTGATGACCCATAAAGGGACGCATATCACATGATGCTAAGGATGCCAAGAATACATTTCGAAAACTTGGACAATCATTTATTCATTCAAAACATAGTATTTCAGAAAACTGATCATTTCATATCACCAGAAAATAATTAAAGTTAAACGTAACTTTACAGAGTTATTACTCACAGATAATTGGTAACTTCAAATAGACAGCAAAGTGGGCAATTCACCTAACCTGAGGCGCGTGACCTACATAACATGGCAGATTCAAACATTGAAACCCACGCTCAGATTGTACATAACTTATTTCATTTGTTTTTAGTGTGTTTCTAGTCTTTAACCTCATTATGGAGTTTTAATCATGGCCTAGGAATGCCTAGGGTGGAATGAGAATGCTAAAGTGCACTTGAAACACTTGACAAAAACTTTGCTGAAACAGGGGTCTCGCTCGAGCGTAGCTTTCTTCCCTCGAGTGGACATACCAAATGTGAGTGGTCGCTCGAGCGCACACTCCTTCGCTCTAGCGCACACTCCTTCGCTCTAGCGGTCTGCAAATTATGAAAAAGTTCTGGTTGTGTGCAATTTCCGCTCGACGGTCGCTCAAGCGTGAGACTTAGGTCCTCGCTCGAGCGCAACTCTTGTCGCTCGAGCAGACTGTAAAACATGCAAACTTCTGAGAGCATGCAATTTACACTCGAGCCAACCTTTTGTCGCTCGAGCGGAAATGTGAAAATGAAAGTGGTCGCTTGAGCATGGAAACAAAATTCTGGGTTTTCCAAATTTGCCTCCAAGTTGTAAACCTTGAATTCAACACTTCAAAACTCATCCTCTTGGGCCAAAATTCTGGAAAACATTTGGAAACTCACAAAACATCATGATTTAAAGATCATTTCCTGAAATCAAGGCCCAAAAACATGCCAATTGTTCACAAATTCAACTTAAACTTTATGAATGTTTTATGAACATGACATGTATGTATTCCCTTGAACTCAATCATCTCAAAA
>NW_021026589.1:476622-523654 GCF_004153795.1 Camellia sinensis | reverse complement strand
GCTCCAATGTAACATTAAAAAAAAAAAAAAATTCTTAGTGTACTCTTTCTAAATGTAATATTTCAATCAGTGTAATCCCAAACGTAACACTTCAAGGTAACATACTCCAATATAATATACAAAAACACTAAAAAAAACTTCTTAATATACTTTGTTTTCCAAACGTAACACTCACAGTTTGAAATTATACATTTGCCTCAAACTTACTAAAGAATATTTGTACTCACTTTGGAATAGTTTAAAAAATCTCACATTTTTTCTTTTTTAATGTTATATTAGAGTATTACGTTTAGAAAAAATACACTAAGAATTTAATATAAATACCCACTCACCTCCAAACGCACCTGTTATACTCCGGTTGCACCTCGCACCAAATGCAAACTCAACACCAATCGGCAAGCATATCACGTCCACGAAAAAAGAAGCAGAACACAATTAACAACACAACACTCACAAATGTTGCCAACGTTAGCCCCCACCATTCAATGTTAAACAATCAAAATCCTTACAAACATTAACATTTTCATTCCCAGACAAACACGTATCACCCCTAATAGGAAAATGAATCACTTCAAGGGTATTAGTGTAAATTGAAAAATAACCCAAAAACAATAAATGGCACTTACCAAAAACACCAGACTAATTGGTCCAAAAGAAAACTCTTGGGACCAAATGGCTCAATTTTCTCTCACATGGGATTTACTAGTAAATTTTCCAAAAATATTACTCAATCATGGAACGCTATCCACATGTTGACCTTGGGGACAAGGTCGTTTGAAGGGGGGAGGACTGATGGGTTCAGTTTTTGCTATTTATTTTTCTTTAATTTAAAAGTCTTTGAAAGAGTCAATAAACGTTATGGGATAGTGAGTAGTGTGAGTGTTTTGTGGGATTTGTTGGTTAGTTGAGTGTTTCGTAAGATTTATTGGTTAGTTGAGTTTTTATAGCCCAAAGTTTAGGAATTAGTATGGAGCGGTTGGAGTTCTACATTTAAGGCCACTGAGTCATCAATAATGGTAACTAATCTTTTCCAAAATTAATTTTTATTTATTGAAGGTAGATGCCCTCGAAGTGAATCAGAATTGTTCTAGTTTCTCGGTGTGTTTCCACCATAGTTAAGAAGAAGAAACATGTTGCTAACATATTTCTTTCCCTCTTTTCATTTTATTTTATTTATTTATTTTTTAATTTTTGGGTACAGAAAGACTTGTATTAATTCTAATTATGATTCTTTTTTTCTTACGCATCATTGTCTTGTTGATTGTTTCGGATGGATTATGGTCTTTTATTTTTTAGTTTTTTTGGGTTTACATATATAAATGTTTTTTAAGACAATGAAACTAAAATTGTGAAGCCAACTGAGCAACATGATACTTAGGAAATTAGTAAAGGGCCAGAAGAAAAATCTTTTGTTCACTGGTATCCGAGCGGTGAAGTGGTCGCCGTCGGCGTCTCCTTCGTTCGCTGCCGGTGTCGGCCTCCTTCAGCTAGTCTCTGTCTTCTTCCTCTTTGCTCTTCTTCATCTTCGTCTTCGCCTTCGCTTGCTATCTCTCTCTCTCTCTCTCACAATGGAACCCCGTTGTTAGCTCTGCTTTTTTTCTTTTTTATTCGGTCAGTAGGCTAAATGGCGTCGTTTTATCACGGCCCATGCTCCCTCGCCAATCAATATTCATTGTGTCCTCTTTGTATTTTTCAATTACCCAATATAAACAATTAATATTCCACATTCTCCACCAATTATGCTGTCATAGAGCATTATGTGGACGTACTCCCAAACTACTGAATAATCACCCCAAAAAACTCATAAAAAAAAAAAAATTAAGTATTAATTCTTTAATTTTCTTTTACATTTGCAAGCCATTATCAAATACTTCCACTTCCTTTGATTTGCATTCCAGAAATAATTTTTTAATTATTTTTTCAAAACATAGAAACTAATTTGAGAAAAATAAATATTAAAAAAATAATTTTATGTTTTTAAAATTATTTATATCTATTGAAAAATAAAACTATATCCAGATGATCAATATTTTTTTATTTTTTTATTTTTATTTCACCAAATTATATTTTAAAATTTTAGAAAAAAAAAATTGAAAAAAGATTATGAAAATCAAACCACCAAACAGAGCCATCAATTTTTTCCACCTTATATGTATGCTAAAAGGTCAAACAATTACTAAAAAAATCACTTTCCAAACAAACTTTTAAAGTATTATAAGTTTTAATTTATAACTTATTTACTATCTATTTGTTTGTTTTAATTAAAAACGGAAAAATGAGTAAAACATTCCCCTCTAACTTTTGGTAGTAATAGGAATCAAATATATATATTTTTTTATTAGTTAAAGTCTTTTAACAATATTATTAGAGAACTCTCAGTTCGTTAAAGAAAATTCCCTATGATGAATTGAAATTTGTCGGAAATTTCTCTATGCCGAAATTTCTCTATGAAAATATTGAGAAACCTCAAGCACTATGAAAATATTGCAAATCATTTATCTTATCAAATCTTAATATCAAATAACTTAAACTGAAAAGCCTTTAAATATATATATATACGATTTACAGAAAATATTTTCAGAAAATGTCATCTATACAAAACATTTTCTTTGTGTCTGGTTGCAATTCTAAAAACAATGTGCTAGTGGTGGAACCGAGAAAATATCTTTCACCTTAAAAAAGTAAATAAAACATTTTCTGCTCTAATCAACTATTTTTTATATTGACTGAAAAAATAAAGCTTTTGTTAAATTTTAATTTTTATTACACCAAATACCAAAAGATATTTATTTTTCAGTGAAACAAACAAATCGTTGTTAGAGGTCATGCATCATATGAGAAATACTCTTTCAGAACTGAGTACCAAATTTATAAGGTAATAAAGTTGACCCTCCTCTAATTTAATTCTTCTTCTTGAGAAATTTTTTAATTATCAGATTTATTGCTTTTTTATGTATATTAATACAATAAAAGCATGTCCACATATAAGGTCACTATATTTAAAACAAATTGAGACTTTAGGATGCAACATGGGAAACAAAACACGTAAGAGATGAAGTGCTTTGTCAAATAATTCGATGATATTTAGAATTTTTTTTCTTTTTCTTTTTTTTGACAAACAGATATAGCTTTGGATTTGGTTGGTCGCTATCCCGAATTAGCTGCGTCAATAGTAGACGATGATACATACGCCTTGAAAGCTATGGCTAGAAAGGCGTCATCATTCCCAAGTGGTATTCGCCTGAATAGTTGGCAACGATTAATCTATTCTTGTGAGTTTTTTTCTAGCACCCCTCTTATTAAAGAAACTTAGATTGGATAAATCAAAAAGAAGAAAACAAAAAGGCTGAGTGACTAAACAAACTGCATCATGGCAAACTAAACATATCATTTAATTAGGCTGGTACATACATGGAAGCTAATCATGAACATAGTCTTAGAATATTTTAATAAAATAAATTATGTTTTGAGTAATATTTAAATATTTTAAATTTCATAAAGCAAGTTAAAATTCTTTCCAAATATTATATATTAATTTTGTTTTGAATGTTCCAAATTAATTTTATTTATATTATATGTTTTGAACCAAATGAATACAATCATGGCTCTATATGAATTTATTAAATTATTACCGTTGGTTTTGTAAAAGTTCTTCAATTTTATAGCCTACTTATTTATATATTTTATTGACCAATTGAAATTTCATTCATCTGTCGTAGGTCAATAAAATTTATCAACTTTTTTTTTTTTTAGAATTTTGTATTCATCATGGATCTTGATGAAACGATTCAAAAAATATAAATTTTATAAAAAACAAAATTCTATATCAAAAGTTATAGAAATTTTTAAATTTTTAAATGAGATTAAAAAGTTATATAATTTTGTCACTGTACGGGAAAGAAATAAACCTTCTCGTATAATCCTGTTGATCAAGTCTGCGCTCCTCTGTACGTCGTCGCTTTATCACCTGAAAACACAAACGTGAGCTAGCCGGCGGGTGTGTGCCGGAAACCTCTCCGATGCCTAAGTTAGTAAGCTTGACCAATAGACAAAAGCTCTGTGTATTCAGAAAGCAAAGTTGTGTGTTACCTCTCCAAATGTGATGTTTGTGAGCTTTTATAGGTTTCGTGTGGCACAATCCTAGTAGGACTTTTACTTCTCCATGCAGAGTCCTCCTAGGATTCATACTCCTGAAGGACAATGCTTATCCTTCAACACCCCCCTCACTGCTTAAATCAAGTGAGATGGTTTTTATCATGGCCGAACTCCAATATAACCGAAGTAATTGCGATCACGCCGAGCCACAGAGTAGACCGAACTGTCTTTAGTTCGGTTCTCCTTTTCACTACTCCTTATCTCGGTTCCTCATGTACAAAGAATGGCGTGGTTAGACCGAGCTACCGAGTAGCAAGGTTCTAACCGGTCTAACCACAATACATCATGACCGGGCTAACTCTGAGACCGGTCTAACTTCAAAACGTCTTCCAACCGGCCTAACTCCAAGTCGCTTCCGGACCGGAGTAACATTACATTTCTCTCGGGCCGGAGTAACTTTGTACCTCTCTCAGGTCGGAGCAACTTTACGGCTTTTTTACTCAGCCCTTCGTATTGTGGGCCATAATGACCCATTTCCCAGCTCGGCCCAATTTTCACATAAACTACCCTCTCAATTGCCCCTTAATTCCATCTGCGTAGCATGATAGGGATTACCTATCTATCAGCCGAGCTTAAAGTTTTAAGCCTTTCCAGCCGAGCTAAAAACCCTTTAGCCTTTCCAGCCGAGCTAAAACTCGTAAGCCTTTCCAGCCGAGCTAATTTCACACCGGGCTCTGCTTGTCAGGTCAAAACGTCTCTTCAATCACAGCAACTGAATCGCTTCTTATCCTAAGGACACATGGCATGCTCTCATTGGCTGAAGGCAGCTGTCCCGCCGTCTTCGTACCTTGTGTTTTTTGAGCAGTTCCCGCCTTTGTCCCTTCTCTTTTCACAAAACAAACTCTTTCACTCTCTTTTGAATCACTCACACCACTATTCATTTCCTTCTCTCTCTCTTCGAGCCTCTATTGTTCTTCCAACTTTGCAACTGTGAAGCTCGTGTCCGTGGCTGCTTTCTACTTCCCTTTCCTTCCTCTTATCTTGGTAAGTAACACAAATCTGTTCTCTTTTTGTTTGTTTTCGTCTTTGTTCTGATTCATAGCACATTGTTTGTGTTTTTGCAAAGCACATTTTTCTGCTTTACCTTGCGTTTTCTAGGAAAAACTTCATAAGATCCTCATGAACTTCATGAAGTAATCTATAAAACAGTGTTTGATCCACAATTACCATATAACCGAGCTAAAAAGTAGTTTGTAGTCAATGTCCTTCTATCCGATTTTAACCGAACTAGCACTTAATGTTGGTACTAGTAGTGTCAGTAAGTCAAAACCACCTCTTGATAGACCTTAGCCGAGGTAAACGAACCGAACTAAGTCCAAACGTAGCATACTGAAACCTTATCTTTCAACCGAGCTAGGTCTTTGGGGCTAAGCCAGCTTTCTAAGTTTTTAGACCGAACTCAGAAAGCTGCCCCTAGAGGCTTCATCGATCTGACCGAGCCTTCTCTTTAACCGAGATAACGAATCGCTTTGCCAAGACTGAGCTATCGAACCGCCTGCTTAATCCAAGCTACTAAGCATCTTGTTGAAACCGAGATAGAACCTATAACATCCCACACACCCGAAGTAGGACTCCTATTCTTGCTTTTATTTTGTAGCACGGTCCAATGACCTGTGTTTAACCCTTTTGTTTTCCACTTTGCAGACTTAGGTTGCCCAGGCACTCCACTGCGCGCCCAGCCGAGCTACTGAGCACAACTTTACGACCGAACTAATTTATCCATAACTTTAAAAAAAAATGGGGAAGTATAGGTTTTTGGTAGAAACCCCTGGTGGCCTGGCCGAATTCCGAAGGGATTACAATATCCCCGACGACGTCCAGCTTATTTTGGCCGAACAAGATACCCTTCCATGGGAAAAACACGGCTATGTACCTTTCACCCTCCTATCAATAATAGAAACCGGACTAAGATTCCCCGTTCAACCCTTGATTTGTGAATTTTTAAGACAAACCAGAATATGCCCAACTCAGCTTTCTACCAATTCTTACCGTATAATAATGGGTATAGCCGAACTAAACCGCCGAGCCGGTCTTAACCTCGGTCTAGCCGAAATATTCCACCAATATTCCATTGGCTCCAAAGATGACGGCTGGGTCTACTACCTTAGGATACGCCGTCACAGAGAAAAAATAATAAAAGATACGCCGGATAAGGACTTGAACGATGATGACTTTTCCTGGGTGTCTGGCAATTTTGAAGACCAGCAAGCCCGGATCCCTGGCCGAAGTATAAACTGGAATAAAGGAGAACCTGGTATAATTACTTCGGTTTTTGGTATGCTTTACTTTATTTCGATTACCTGCTCCTGAACCGGACTAATAGTTTGTCTTCTTTATGCAGATTCAGCCCATCTTCAATCACTTTACAGTTACCCCAATCTAGGCATTCTCCGCGCCGCACTACGGCATCCAGAACGGAGTTGGGCCAAGCTGTTAAATTTTGAACCGACGTACAGATACAGCGGCCGCCGAAAAGCGAGAGTGACCGACTTTCTGCTAGAGGAGGCCCCCGAACCGGACCCAACCTTACCCCAAATTATCTTAGTCCCTCTCACAGTCGAACAAGAAATGGCCAAGAGAAATAGAGTCAGGGCCCTCTTGACCGAAACCAACAGACCCGAAGTACCACTGTCGAGCCAAACCCAAGAGACCGTAGTGGCACTGCCAACGCAACAACCTTCTTTATCTCGGTCAAAGAAGCGTGCCCGGACTAACCAAACCGAGCCACGTTTAATAGATGAGGATGAAACCATCCTTCCGCCGAGCCCCCCACCAAACCCTCAACTGGAGCCATCTGACCGATCTACCTCCAAGTGGGTTCCCAAGCTCACGTTTCAGAACCGAGATATCCAAGATACCGACTCGGTGGTTGCTGAGAAGGATCACACACTGGCTTTCAACCTTGCCAAAAGTGTGTGCCTTCCAAAAGACATGGAGCACCACAATCAATTGAACACCGAGTTGAAGGCCATCCGATCTTCAACAAAATCCATGATCCTGGTAGGCAATTTTTCTTCTCTGCTTTTTCATCTTTATCATTTTTTCCATCTTTTAGTTCGGTTAAAAAAGAAAGTTTCTACACTATTGCAGGCTATTCAGAAAAACAACATCGCACACAAGCGAGTGTTGGAGCTCAAGAGAACTACAAGGAAGGCCATGGCAGAAGCTGAAGCCAAGACCACCGAGCTCAAACAATCACAAGCAAAGATGGCCAAGCTGGAGGCCGAGGTAACTCGCTTAACCGGACTGGTTACCTTGGCTAATTCTGACAAACAAAGAGCTCTAACTGAAATGAAAGAGAAGCATTTGTGGGAGCTCGCAAAGCTTGAAAGTACCAAAGACGGCGAAATAAAAGATTTGAAGAAGAAAGTTGATGACGCCGAGAAAAAGGGCTACAAAGAATTATATCCAACAATGCGAGGCAGCAAAGGACATATTTTTCAAGTGCGGATGGAGAAGTGCTGTGGAGCAGCTCGACTGTGGGTCCGAAACCGAGGTCTACAATGCTCCGCAGTATTTTATTCCGGCCTCACTAACTTAGTATGCTGCATCCGTTCAGCAGCAGTTCCCTGAGAGTTCTGACGATGATGAAGAAGAGCCAACTGATACCTCGGTCGGCTATGTTCCAACAAATCAATCAGCTCGGGCGGAGCACACGGTGGAAGACCTAATCATTGAGCAACCAACCGAGACCGTGCTTCCGACCGAGACCATACTTGCGACTGAGACCGAGCTCCATCCAGGGACCGCGCTTCGGGATAATGGTGATGCCGATCTGGATGCCGAGATAGATGATTTGTTCAACTGATTCCTGTATTTTTCTTTTGCCTTTTGTTTTGGACTTATAACCGGGCTGCGGCCCCTCCTTTGTATTTGCTCTTTGATGAATGAAAATTTTCTTGTTTTGAACTCTTACTTCGGTTGATCTACATGTTTGTACTTGTAATGACTTTTCCATGATCTTTTCACTTCCAACTGTTATCTCGGTTTAAATTCCTGTTTGAGCTTGCTTTTTAATAGTAGTGTGGCCGAGATACTTTATTCTGGTTTTAGCTAAGCAATCTGACTGAGTATACTAGCCAACCACTCTTTAGCCGAAATACGTACTTCGGCTGAAGAGTACCAAGAGTGGTTTAATCCACTCAACCTTTCTTCAGCCTATACCCTTACTTCGGCTGAAGAGTAATAAGAGTTTAATCCAGCCAACCATTCTTTTAGCCGATGTCCTTACTTCGGCTAAAAAGTACTAAGAGTTGGTTTAATCCAGCCAACCACTCTTCAGCCATACCCTTACTTCGGCTGACGAGTAACAAGAGTTGGTTTAATCCAGCCAACCACTCTTCAACCATACCCTTACTTTGGCTGAAGAGTAATAAGAGTTGGTTTAATCCAGCCAACCTTTAAGTTAGTTTTTCCAGCCAACTTAGAAAAAAATTTTGGTTATTCCGACCAAACGTCCTACAGCCTGGATCCTTATCCTGGGCTTAGGAGGGGTGTTGGTTTAATCCAACCAACCTCTAAGTTAGTTTTTCCAGCCAACTTAGAATAAATTTTTGGTTATTCCGACCAAACGTCCTGCAGCCTGGATCCTTATCCTGGGCTTAGGAGTGGTGTTGGTTTAATCCAGCCAACCTCTAAGTTAGTTTTTCCAGCCAACTTAGAATAGAATGTTTGGTTATTCCGACCAAACGTCCTACAGCCTGGATCCTTATCCTGGGCTTAGGAGGGGTGTTGGTTTTTCCAGCCAACCTATAGATTGGTTTTTCTAGCCAACCTTACTTTTGATGTCCCTAACTCACTAATACAATCTCATACAAAAAACAACTATGCTGAAAAGAATTGATTTTGTTTTATTGAGAGAAAGGAAAATTACACATACTCGTAAAAAAAAACTAAAAATAAAATAGTTTGAGATTGGCAGTGTTCTATGGCCTTGGAATGGCTTTTCTGTCCTCATCTTCCAGGTGGTATGCCCCTTTGCCAGCTAATCCGACCACTTTGTAAGGTCCTTCCCAATTTGGCCCTAACTTGCCATCTCTTAGTATCAAGGTGTTTCCCATCACTTTGCGCAGTACCCAATCTCCGATCTTGAATTGTCTTGGATGCACTATTTTGTTGTATTTCCTGGATAATTCTTGTTGGTATGACGCAATGTGAACCAGTGCTCTTTCTCTTCTTTCTTCCGCAAGGTCGAGCTCCAATGCTATGGTTTCTCCATTCAAGTCTAGATCAAAATTTTCGCTTTTAATTGTGGGGAGGCCAACTTCGAGTGGGATTACTGCTTCCATACCATAGGCTAAGGAGAATGGAGTTTCTCCTGTTGACCATCGTGGTGTGGTGCGGTAAGCCCATAAAACATGAGGGAGTTCCTCCACCCACTTGCCTTTGGCTTTTTCTAACCGTTTCTTCAGTCCATCTAATACTACCTTGTTTGATGCTTCTGCCTGACCATTTGCTTGGGGATATGCTGGTGTGGAATTGTAGAACTCTATCTTATATTCTTCACAAAAGCCTCTAAAAATTTTGCCGTCGAACTAAGTGCCGTTGTCTGATATGAGGGCTTTAGGTATGCCGAATCGTGTAATGATATTTTGTCAGACGAACTTCTTCACATCTTTTTCCTTGATTGATGCCAATGCTTCTACTTCCACCCACTTTGTGAAGTAGTCTGTTGCTGCGAGAAAGAACTTTCTGTTTCTGGGTGCCGTTGGAAGTGGTCCTACTATGTCCAAGCCCCACATTGCAAAGGGCCATGGGCTGGTCAATGGTAGGAGTTCTCTGGCCGACTGATGTATTTGATGTGCGAACTTCTGACATTTCTCGCACTTCTTCACATACTTCTCTGAGTCAGCTTGCGTGTATGGCCACCAGTATCCTTGCGAAATGGCTCTGTAAGCTAACGATCCTCTTCCTTTGTGGCTTCCGCACACCCCTTCATGTATTTCGAACAAGAATGCTTCCACCTTGCTGGGGTGAACACACTTTAGATAGGGTCCTGAGAACGATTTTTTGTACAATGCCATGGATGGAGAGAGCCAAAATCGCTGCGACTTTGCTCGAATTTTGTTGGCTTCTTTCTTTTCTTCCGGTAAGATGCCGTCTTTTAAGAACAGTATAATGGGATCCATCCATGAGGGGCCTAATTTAGCGCAACATACCTCTTCTGCTTCGGGGTCTTCAATGCTTGGTCTTGGTAAGAAGTCGATGAGCAACGGATGAGGGATGGAAGTATCTGCCATTGAAGCGAAGCCTGCTAGTTTGTCTGCTCTGTTGTTTTCCTCCCTACCAATCTGTTCTATCCTTACTACTTCAAATTTCTTGATCTCTATTCTGACCAATTCTTGGTACTTGACCATCCTATCATCCTTTGCTTCATAGTCGCCAGAAATTTGGTTTACCACCAGCTGTGAGTCGCTGTAGACCATTAGTTCGGCAGCCTTCATGTAGGATGCTGTCTTGAGTCCTGCAATGAGTGCTTCGTACTCTGCTTCGTTGTTTGTTGCTGGGAAGCCAAGGTTGATTGCTTGTTCCACAACCAGGCCGTCTGGTGAGATGAGGATTATGCCAAGTCCTGCACCATGTCGGTTAGATGCTCCATCCACAAAGAGCTTCCACATCTCTCCAACGAATAATTTCCAGCAAGTGGAGGGGTCAGATGATGTTGTGGGGTCAAGAATGTTGCTGGTGTTTTCTTCAAGGTCCATTCTTGCGGTCTGCCTCTCGCTATCTGATTGTACCAAGCCTTTATTTGTTGGTGAGTCTTGGTTTGCTTCTTCCTTGCTGTCTTTAGTCTGGTCTACCTTGGAGACTGACCGAGTGCCTTCTGTTAGGGGTTGCGCTATTTCGGCTTCAACTTCCATCCCTAGTTCGGTTGTGTCAGTTAGGTCGACTGGGCAGATATGATGACTTTCAAGAGTAAATTCTGCGACGAAGTCTGCCAAAGATTGGGCTTTTACTATGGTTCTGGGTTGGAACTTGATGTCGAATTGTCCCAATTCTACTGCCCACTTCAAGATTCGCCTAGAAAAATTCGCCCTCTCAAACAAAGCTTTTAGTGGAAAAGCTGTGAGGACGACTATGGTGTGAGCGTGAAAGTAATGTGCCAATTTCCTAGAGGCCATCATTACAGCCAATGCTAATTTTTTCAGTGGCAAGTACCTTGTTTCGGCTCCCAGCAATGTCTTGCTGGCATAAAAGATGGGCAGATGTTGGATTCCTTCTGCACGAACCAACACTGCGCTAATTGCGTGTTGAGAGACTGCCAGGAACAAGAAAAGTTCTTCTCTAGGTACTGGGGTAACAAGTTGTGGTGGGGAAGACATATATTCCATCAAGCTTTCCAGAGCTCGGTCGCATTCTTCATCCCACTCGAACTTGACTTTTAATGCTTGAAAAAATGGTCGTAGTCTATCTGACGACCAGCTGATGAATCGGCTGAGTGCAACCGCCATGCCGGTGAGATACTATACTTCTTTCACCGAGTTAGGCCTCTCCAGATCTTGAATTACTTTGATCTGGGAGGGGTCTGCCTCTATACCCCGATTGGTTACCAGGAAACCCAGGAATTTGCCAGATCCTACTCCGAATGCACACTTGGACGCATTGAGGCGCAACTTGTGCTTCTTCAGGATCTCAAACATCTCGCCTAGGTCCTTGAGATGGTCATTTTCATCCTTGCTCTTGACCACCATGTCGTCGATGTAAGCCTCCATTATTCTGCCTATCAATGGTTCAAACATCTTGGTGACCATCCGTTGGAATGTCGCCGCTGCGTTCTTTAGGCCAAAAGGCATGACCTTGTAACAGTACAGTCCTCTTGGAGTTGTAAAGGATGTGACCTCCTGGTCTGGTTTATGCATGGCGATTTGGTGGTAGCCTCTGTATGCATCCAGAAAGCTAAGTCGATTGTGTCCTGCCGTTAGGTCGACCAGTTGATCTATCCGCGGTAGAGGAAAGCTGTCTTTTGGACATGCCTTGTTGACTGTTTTATATTCGACGCAGACACGCCACTTGCCATTCTTCTTTGGCACTACGACTGTGTTGGAGATCCATCTTGGGTAGTGCACTTCTCTAATTGCTCCTGCCTCCAGCAGGTTACCTACTTCTTCCGCCACTATCTTGGCATGGTGGAGTGCTGATCTGCGTGTGGGTTGGATGACTGGTTTGGCGGATGGGTGGACATTGAGTTGGTGACAGATGAAGTTTGGATCAATGTCTGGCATGTCGTATGGCGTCCAGGCGAACACTTCGATGTTAGAGGTTAAGAATTCCAAGACCTCTTATCCGGGTTCTTTTCATCTATTCTTACCTCTACCAAGTCCTCCACTACTTTCTGATCAGCCGCTTTGCCGACATCTGCGAATAGCTCATTGCTCTCAGGTTCTTCTACCGAATGAACGTATCCTTTGGCAGCGCGGCTGCCATTCACCGTGACGAAGCATTGCTTCGACATGATCTGATCTCCATAGACTTCTTCAATTATCCCGGTATCGTTGGGGAACCGCATTACTTGGTGGTAGGATGACGCCACCGATCGCATGGCATGCAGCCATGTTCTGCCCAAGATGATGTTGTAAGTGGAGGGGACCTTCAATACCCAGAACTCCACTTGTTTCGTCACGCTTCCTGCTCAGACTGGAAGAATTATTTTGCCGACGGGCCATTCTGGCATGGAGTTGAATCCAATTAGGGGAGATACGGCTGGCGCCAAGTCTTTGTCTTGCAGCTTCAATTGTTTAAATGTTTCGTAGTACATGATTTCACATGAACTACCCTGGTCAATCAGAATCCGCTTGACGTCAAAATCCTTGACTCGGAGAGTGACGACCAGGGCATCATTGTGAGGGCAATATATCCGTTCCAAGTCTTTATTCGAAAAAGACATGACGTTTGTGGCCTCTGTCTTCCCCTTCTTGATGGCAGGTTGGGCACTTAGTACCTCTCTTAAGCGTTCAGCCTTTTTGATTGATCCCCTGAGCTCGCATACACGCTCAGGTTCAAAGACTCCATGCATCACATTGATAACGCCTTGAGGTGGGGCGTCGATTGGCATTCCGTTGGGGTTGTTATGGTCCTGGGGGGCTGGTTGGGCCCCTCCTTCAATGTATTTATCTAGGTGACCTGCTGCCACCAACTCCTCCAAGTGCTGTCTCAATGGCGTGTAATTTTCAGTGCGGTGCCCTTTTTCTTTGTGGAAGGTGCACCGTGATCCTTCGTCATAGTCCTTCTGAGCTTTCCCTAGTTTGGCTGGCCATCTGACGAAAGGCTCATCTCTTATTTCACTTAGAATTTGGTAGATCGGTTTTTTAAATACCGTGGTTATGGCTGTGTGGACCCTCAACCATCTTTTATCCTGGCCCTCTCCATTGTCTCGTCTGCCACGTCCGTTTCTGTTCGGATGATCTACCGCGTTGACCTTTGCTGAGGCCTTCTTTTCTGGTACTATGGTCGTGCCAGATTTTGTTTTGGCACGTGCGCCATCCTCTTCTACCCTGATGTGCTGATGTACTCTTTCCATCAAGGCTTCCATGGTGAGGGGTGGCGTCATGGTGATCGAGTCCCTTAGTCTATTCCCGACTGGAAGGCCTCTTTTGTACTGTGCAATGGCGAGATTGGTGGGGCAGTCCCCAATTTGGTTGAATGTCTCCCAGTAGCGACTATTGTAGGACCTTAGTGTCTCTTTTTTGCCCATGTCGATGGAGAGTAGTTGGTCAATCTCCACCGGGCTTTTGGTGTTTGTTTTGAATCTTGTGACAAACGCCTCTGCCAATTGCGCCCAGGAGGCTACGCTGCCTTCTGGAAGTTTTTCAAACCAAGTCAAGCCTAGATCGCCATGGCTTGACGGGAAGAGGATGCACATTAGAGCCTCATTTTATACCGCCATAACCTGGCGGAAGTGGCTTAGGTGAATGTAGGGGTCCGTCTTTCCCTCGTACGTAGTGAATTTGGGCTGAAGGAAGCCTATAGGTAGGGGCGCGTTTTCGAGTGCCGGAACGAATGGCGAGGTCTGCAGCCTCGCTAATGCTTTGTCCGTCGATTCGTAGGCAGGGCGTGGTAATGGCATTCCAGCCTCGACGCTTCCATGCGATCGAGGGGCCAATCGTTGAAGGGCAGAAACTCTGCGTGGGTCGCGCGCCCTAGTGTCCTCCTTCCATCGTGCCTTTTCTTCTAGCATGTTCCGCAAATCAGATGATCTGGGCAACTCCGCCTGTTTAGATGATGTTTGGTGCGAGTGTGAGGGTCAGTAGGTACTTCCCTCTGTGTAAGACCTCAATGATCTCGTTCTCTCAGACCTGGAGTAACGAGTTCTGGAGGTTCTAGACCGAGTATCGCCTGTCCTGAGGCTTCTACTCTCTGCTTGTGATGGTGTGGAATGCCTTCCATGGTCTTCTGAGCAGCGAGGGGGCGTCTTGTTTTTGCGCCCCTCTCCTGTCGCCACTCCTTTTCCCTTCATCTGGCGCTTCAGGGTCTCCATGTCCGTCGCCATCTTTCTTATTAATTCGTCCTGCTCTTTCACACAGTCCTTCAAAACTTGAGGATCAATCCTCCGCCTTTGCCTGTCAGGACTTTGTGAATGAGAGTGACGGGGGCTGTGAGTCCGCCTTCCCCTAGTATCTCTCCTGGAGTTATGTCGTTGGGGCTCCAAGTCCGCCATGGGAGCGATAGAAGGTAATCCTTCATGCCTTGCACCCCCATCTGGTGTTTGCCCGTCGATGGCAGACTGTGGTAATTCTTCATTGTGCGCCATTGTTCCTAAAGAGGTAAAGCTTGATCAAGAGGTTTTGTCCTGTCTGTTTTTCCCACAGACGGCGCCAATTGTACGGGAAAGAAATAAACCTTCTCGTATAATCTTGTTGATCAAGTCTGCGCTCCTCTGCATGTCGTCGCTTTATCACCTGAAAACAAAAACGTGAGCTAGCCGGCGAGTGTGTGCCGAAAACCTCTCCGATGCCTAAGTTAGTAAGCCTGACCAATAGACAAAAGCTCTGTGTATTCAGAAAGCAAAGTTGTGTGTTACCTCTCCAAATGTGACGTTTGTGAGCTTTTATAGGTTTCGTGTGGCACAATCCTAGTAGGACTTTTACTTCTCCATGCAGAGTCCTCCTAGGATTCATACTCCTGAAGGACAATGCTTATCCTTCAACACCCCCCTCACTGCTTAAACCAAGTGAGATGGTTTTTATCATGGCCGAACTCCAATATAACCGAAGTAATTACGATTACGTCGAGCCACAAAGTAGACCGAACCGTCTTTAGTTCGGTTCTCCTTTTCACTACTCATTATCTCGGTTCCTCATGTACAAAGAATGGCGTGGTTAGACTGAGCTACCGAGTAGCAAGGTTCTAACCGGTCTAACCACAATACGTCATGACCGGGCTAACTCTGAGATCGGTCTAACTTCAAAGCGTCTTCCAACCGGCCTAACTCCAAGTCGCTTCTGGACCGGAGTAACATTACATTTCTCTCGGGCCGGAGTAACTTTGTACCTCTCTCGGGCCGGAGTAACTTTACGGCCTTTTTACTCAGCCCTTCGTATTGTGGGCCATAATGACCTATTTCCCAGCTCGGCCCAATTTTCACATAAATTACTCTCTCAATCACCATGTGCTTTGAAGGTCCTAGATTAATGTAGAAAATTGTGTTACCCTTATCCTTCTAAAAATGTATTATTAAGGATCTTAAAATAAAGGACAGGGATTGGAGAGGAGTGTTGGGTATTAGTGGGCCTTGATTCGGACCCATGTCAATAATTTAAATTGTTCAATGTACAGAACCAATCTAGTACATTAATCTTGCAAAAAATCATGTTGATTGGATATCGTTAACTACTTGATCAGATCATATTTTCAAAATAATTTTCAAATATAATTTTCGAAGTAAATTGCGATAGAAATGCAATCGGATTAAGTTGTTATCGATATTCAATCAACGTCATTTTTTACAGAGATATTATATTCGACAGATTTTACATATTGAATGATTTAATTTATCAATATAAATTTACATTAAGTTCTACCAATGCCCAACACTTTCTCTCCAGTACTGGAGTGGAGCCATGTCCTAAAATAAAAACCCCATAATTACATTGAATCCTTCAGATTTTATATTCCTACATATGATGATCATTACTAGGCTTCGATTTTATTACCATTGCTCTATTTATGGTGTTTGACTTATGTCTCCTTCTTACACTATTATATGTAAACAAAAGAAAAATGTTTCAAAGTTCTAAATTGGGAGCTTAAGGAGCTTTAAAGTGTAGGTTTCATTATGTGATTTGCTGTTTTGGCGCTTTTTTGTTTTTTGGGTAGTTGCCACATCAGTAGAGCTCTTAATAGAGTTCTACCATTAAAGCTCTTAATCACCACTGTAAACAAAAATGTTATGGGAGTGTTTAAAATTCGAAACTTCAATTCTTATTTCTCATAATTTAAAATTTTTAAATAAAAAAAATACACATGTTGCAATGTTATTGGTTGTTGGATTTTCTAGACAATACATTTTAATTAGCTCAAATTTATAAAAGAAAAGTAAATGAGATCTATTTTTTTTAGATTTGGTAAATGAGATCTTTAATGTCTTCAAATTTAGTATTAGTATATATATGTCATTTCACTTATATGAAAATATTTTAAAATTTCCAAACATAATCTAGAGTTATAAATAAAAAATAAAAAATGCATTTATGTTGTAAAATCAAAAATCTATGTATTACAAAATTAATAAATATTTCATACATCAGACACTAATCTTACCATCAGAAAAACATTAATCTTTACACATCAAGTAGAGTAATTTTTTATTTAGTAATTATATGTTTGTCGTAAAATCTAAAATGTGTTTATTACAAATTTAACAAATATTCCATATTTCGTACATTAATCTTTATCCATCAAGTATGGTAAAATTTTTAAATTTTCTTCCAAAACTATATCTATATGTATGTATCCATCTATATATTTGTATTATATATTAAACAAAAGAGACCTTTCGCGAAGAGCCTTGTGAAAACTGCAACACTTCTAATTAAATTTGTGAATTTTTTTCATTAAAAAATAATTTAAAAAACACTACTGACTAACCCATTAAAACCACAATAATTATAAAAATAGTAATGATTCCAAATTCATGTTTTTAGAAAGAAAGGTAAAATAATCTCTTTCCTAATTTACACAAATCTATTCTCTCTCATAAAATTCAAAAGGAGATATCCAAAATACTAATTACAAATTTTCAAGTATTGATTTATCTACCTCATTTAATTTAAAATATATACTATTATATAAGCAAATGTTATTAAGTATTTGAGTTTTAAAGTGTCAATATAACTTTTTTTCAATTTTAAAAATACAAAAATACACACGTCATGAGATTATTGGACATTTAATCAATATGCTAATATATTGGACATTTAATCTTACCTTCTTTAAAACATTGTTAGTTTGATTAGTATGGTAGTATTATAATTGATATTTTATCTCAACTCTTTTAAAACATTCTACGTATGTGGAAGGTAGAATTCTTCTCCACAGAAAAAGCGAGATGACGTGCCATTTCCTTTACTCTGGAAAGAGGAACCAAATTGTCAGTGATCACCCTCGATCAGGATGGTCGGGAGGACCCTCTGACGATCTAGTTAGAATATTGATCGGTCGTATGTATTGTGTAATTCAAAGAGGTTTTCCTATTTACCTCCAGTCTCTCCTCTTTGCTTCACCTACTTCACCTACTTCACCTTTTGTAGTGTTATTGGCCTTAAGTTTCATCTATTGAGTTGACATTTGATCTGAGGGCTCTGCCTACTTCTAAGTTTTGGTCAGGCAAGTGGCCAGGTTTTCTTTATCTTTCACCGTTGGATCATTTCTCCGCGGATGGCCTAGATCATGTCAGGTGTTAGTGGCCAACTTGCCACGTGCTTTGTCCATTTGGTTAAGCTGATCAGACGGTTATATCGTCTAATAGGCCTGGCCTATGTTCTTGTCTCTGCTATTTGATGTTTCTACCATTGGATGAAGATGAATCCAAGGGTCCTCTCATGTTCTGTTGATCACTTTCTAGAAGAAGATCTTACTTATGATTGGTCATGTGCCATTGTTCCTAAGTTGCTTTTGATAGGCCTCTTAGTTTTCTGGGCTTTTTCTCGTTTCCTTTGGGCTGCTCTTCTTAGTTGTGTCTGGATTCGGGCCAATATTTTAACCCCCCACAACATATATAGCAGTTAAGCCAAAAATTTTAGCCTTTCAAAATTTCAAAAAAAATAAATAATAATTATTGAGTCATTCATCAATATAATAATGTTTTAAAATTTTCTTAACTCATAATCTTTTAAAAAATAATTTTAATTTTATGAATGCCATGGAAAAAAGCATTGGACAACAAACAACTCAAACTCCACTACAAATAAGAAAAAAAAAAAGCATAAAAACTGAGATCGAACTCCACTACAAATCGAACAACAAACAACTCGAAATAACTTGCAAAAATCAAAAAACATACTAGATCAACTCCACTGCAGAAATCAACAAACAACTCAAACAACGAACACGATCTGGAAATCAATGAACACCGAACAAACAAAGAATATGATCAGAACAACGAACAACAACAACACAAACAACTTGAAATCAATTCCACTACAACAACGAGCATATAATTCAAAAAAACCTTGAAACCTAATTCGAAATCAAAAATCGAAAATCAAAATCTAATCTCCACCTAAAAATTGGAAATCAATACCCAATCTCCACCAAAACAGCAAAAAAAATTAATTTTCAATTACCAAATTGTAGACACCCCATTTTTGACCGACCTTGGGACTCAGACGTCACCAGTTGAGCACTCAGTGATACTGCATATTGTGCTTGCTCAGAAGTTTCAGAGTCTCGGTTGCGAGCCTTGCCTCCGGACTTCCGGGCTCTTTTGTGCTTTGCCTCGGTTTGCGAACCAGGCTCTATTTTCTCTGTTTTCTCATACCAAAGGGAGGGAGAGGTCTCGTAGATCATCTCTCAGTGGCCGTAGGCTACGCTTCGTGGTCGTAGGCCATTTTGCCCTTTTGGAGCCCGGTTTCCGGTTTTTCGGAGCCGTTGGCCGTGTGCCTCGGTTCGAGACCGCTCAACCATCTCCGTTCGCTCTGATTTTTGGCATACATCTTATTTTCTCCCTTTCAAGGGACACTGGGGTCTGAGAAACCCACTTCGTGGCCGAATGCCACTTTCGGTGCTAAACAGGCAGTTTTCGGGGCCCCGAATTGCGCGTTTTAGCCCCCGAACATTTGTTTTGCTTTTTTGGGTAGTTGCCACATCAGTAGAGCTCTTAATAGAGTTCTACCATTAAAGCTCTTAATCACCACTGTAAACAAAAATGTTATGGGAGTGTTTAAAATTCGAAACTTCAATTCTTATTTCTCATAATTTAAAATTTTTAAATAAAAAAAATACACATGTTGCAATGTTATTGGTTGTTGGATTTTCTAGACAATACATTTTAATTAGCTCAAATTTATGAAAGAAAAGTAAATGAGATCTATTTTTTTAGATTTGGTAAATGAGATCTTTAATGTCTTCAAATTTAGTATTAGTATATATATGTCATTTCACTTATATGAAAATATTTTAAAATTTCCAAACATAATCAGGAGTTATAAATAAAAAATAGAAAATACATTTATGTTGTAAAATCAAAAAACTATGTATTACAAAATTAATAAATATTTTATACATCAGACACTAATCTTACTATTAGAAAAACATTAATCTTTGCACATCAACTAGAGTAATTTTTTATTTAGTAATTATATGTTTGTCGTAAAATCTAAAATGTGTTTATTACAAATTTAACAAATATTCCATATTTCATACATTAATCTTTATCCATCAAGTATAGTAAATTTTTTAAATTTTCTTCCAAAACTATATCTATATGTATGTATCCATCTATATGTTTGTATTATATATTAAACAAAAGAGACTTTTCGCAAAGAGCCTTGTGAAAACTACAACACTTCTAGTTAAATTTGTGAACTTTTTTCATTAAAAAATAATTTAAAAAACACTACTGACTAACCCATTAAAACCACAATAATTATAAAAATAGTAATGGTTCCAAATTCATGTTTTTAGAAAGAAAGGTAAAATAATCTCTTTCCTAATTTACACAAATCTATTCTCTCTCATAAAATTCAAAAGGAGATATCCAAAATACTATTTACAAATTTTCAAGTATTGATTTATCTACCTCATTTAATTTAAAATATATACTATTATATAAGCAAATGTTATTAAGTATTTGAGTTTTAAAGTGTCAATATAACTTTTTTTCAATTTTAAAAAAACAAAAATACACATGTCATGAGATTATTGGACATTTAATCAATATGCTAATATATTGGACATTTAATCTTACCTTCTTTAAAACATTGTTAGTTTGATTAGTATGGTAGTATTATAATTGATATTTTATCTTAACTCTTTTAAAACATTCTACATATGTGGAAGGTAGAATTCTTCTCCACAGAAAAAGCAAGATGACGTGCCATTTCCTTTACTATGGAAAGAGGAACCAAATTGTCAGTGATCACCCCCGACCAGGATGGTGGGGAGGACCCTCTGACGATCTAGTTAGAATATTAATCGGCCGTATGTATTGTGTAATTCAAAGAGGTTTTCCTATTTACCTCCAGTCTCTCCTCTTTGCTTCACCTACTTCACCTTTTGTAGTGTTATTGGCTTTAAGTTTCATCTATTGAATTGACATTTGATCTGAGGGCTCTGCCTGCTTCTAAGTTTTGGTCGGGCAAGTGGCCAGGTTTTCTTTATCTTTCACCGTTGGATCATCTCTCCGCGGATGGCCTAGATCATGTCAGGTGTTAGTGGCCAACTTGCTACATGCTTTGTCCATTTGGTTAAGCTGATTAGACGGTTATATCGTCTAATAGGCCTGGCCTATGTTCTTGTCTCTGCTATTTGATGCTTCTACCATTGGATGAAGATGAATCCAAGGGTCCTCTCGTGTTCTGTTGATCACCTTCTAGAAGAAGATCTTACTTATGATTGGTCACGTGCCATTGTTCCTAAGTTGCTTTTGATAGGCTTCTTAGTTTTCTGGGCTTTTTCTCCTTTCCTTTGGGAGGCTGCTCTTCTTAGTTGTGTCTGGATTCGGGCCAATATTTTAACCCCCCACAACATATATAGCAGTTAAGCCAAAAATTTTAGCCTTTCAAAATTTCAAAAAAAATAAATAATAATTATTGAGTCATTCATCAATATAATAATGTTTTAAAATTTTCTTAACTCATAATCTTTTAAAAAATAATTTTAATTTTAAGAATGCCATGGAAAAAAGCATTGGACAACAAACAACTCAAACTCCACTACAAATAAGAAAAAAAAAAGCATAAAAACTGAGATTGAACTCCACTGCAAATCGAACAACAAACAACTCGAAATAACTTGCAGAAATCAAAAAACATACTAGATCAACTCCACTGCAGAAATCAACAAACAACTCAAACAGCGAACACGATCTGGAAATCAACGAACACCGAACAAACAAAGAATATGATCAGAACAACAAACAACAACAACACAAACAACTTGAAATCAATTCCACTACAACAATGAGCATAGTACTCAAAAAAACCTTGAAACCTAATTCGAAATCAGAAATCGAAAATCAAAATCTAATCTCCACCTAAAAATTGGAAATCAATACCCAATCTCCACCAAAACAGCAAAAAAAAAAAAAATTTTCAATTACCAAATCAAAATCAACGTATTAATATGGGAGGGCAAATTAGGTATTTTACAATATTGAAAACGGGTAAAGGACCTTAGCCATAAACAAAAATATATTATGGACCTCTCATACTACCTAAAGTTGGAGAGAAATGTTAGACCAATTTTCGCAAATAGTTGTCAAATGCATTTTCCTTTCAATAAAAAACATAAATACAAACATTCTCACACATAACCTTAATATATGTATGTATATTTTTTGTTTTGAAGATGTTCCTGTGAAGTTGGAAAACTATGTTGATCAAGACCACAATGGAAGTGACATTGAAAATCCAGTTAACAGTGCTCAAGTTATTACACAGAAACACAGCTGGGCTCGAATTTGGGGGACAAACTTCCCCAATTCTGGTTTGTTACGAATTCCTTATTAACTCAACTTGAATAAAGGGCGTGCTATGGATGAAGTTTGGCGAATATAGATTACACTAATCTCCCTTGTAAACTAAAGTTTGAGAAAAATATAGTTAACCCTATAAATTTGACATACCTACACAAATCTCCTCTGTAGTAATGATTTGAGTAATTCAAATAGTGGACAAACACTGAAATAAACAAAAATAAATATATATTTTAGTAGAAAATATCATCTTTTGATCCATACAACTAATGAATTACTAACCAAAACTGGCCTGAGTGTTATTAGAATTAAAATCTTAAGGGAGACCCGTAAAATTATGTTAAAAGTATGGTGCTAATTATATTTTATTCAAACCTCAACTGGGTCAACGTAATTTACCCTTTAAATAAATATACATAGATAATTTTAGTCTCATTATTTATGTTTGTTTGTACACATAAATAAACGGGTAAATTACACCCACCTACTTGAGGTTTAGAAATAATACAGTTAGCCCTAAACTTTTAACATTATTACACTAAATAACACTTAGACCATTTTTTATCAATAATTTATTAGTTGTATAGAAGAAAAAAAAATGTTATGATCTCTTTTTATTAAAATGTATATTTATCTTTTGTGTATTAATATTTATATTTATCCACAGTCTATATTATTTTTTGGTCGCTTTAGTCGTATTAAAAAGGAAGCTAGTGTAATTATGTTAAAAGTGTGGGAGTTAACTGTAATTTTTTTAAACCTCATCTGAGATGAATATAATTTACCCTAAATAAAATTGTTTTAAAAGGTATGTTGTGAACTATGCAATGCAAACAAATAATTTTAGTCATATCGTTTTATAAATATGCAATACACCCTAGTTACGACTTTTATATCTTTGGTTATGATCTATTGTATTGTTAGTTATAACTAATTATGATATTAATTGTAATATTATATTGGTTATGATTCAAGAGTGATTTTTTTTTTTATATATATACTTTATGTATTGTTTAGTTATAATACTTCTTTTTTTTTTCCTTTTTTTAGTTATGACTCTCATAATACTAAGTTACTAAGTTATGCCATTTGTGGTAATCAAACCCACAAATGGCATAACTTGCATAGGGTACCATAGCATTTCCCTGGATTATAATATTGTAAACGGATTGTGATCCTCTCCATAGCATATTTGCAATGGAGAGGTTTCATTATATTATCCAATGGTGAGTATTCTGATCTTTTTAAATTTAAAATAATTATCCATTTGCATGTTAGGTTTTTGTAATTGCCAATCTCATTTGACAAAACTCATTTTCAGCTATAATTTTATTCGTTCTTTTGTTTTAGTGCGACTGTGAGTGTTTAGATATGAATCCAACCCAAGTTGTGCCTTTGTAGGTGGGTTTGTATTGACATTCTGTATCTTGAGCATTCCTTGTTGACCACTTCACAGACTATGTATAGGGATCGAGCTTGAGTGGTGATGTGGTTCATCCAGTAAAGATGCTTGCAAACTGAATTTTTACAAAGCATGTTTCATCGCTCGAGTGGTGGATGTTGTGCTCGAGTGGTTGGCCTATATATGAGCAACTCCTTTACTCACACCGCTCGAGCGGTAACGTGTGCGCTCGAGCGGTCTTCGCAGATATGTTTAGTATAAAGTGCGTCGTTTGCTGTTTTTAGGATTTAACCCATCTAGATTCTCAGAGATGAGTAAAAAACAAAGTGTTCTATATTAAAGGGTGTTTATATATGAGTTTCCTTGATGATTTGAGGGTGATCGATTGATCAACAAGTTTTATATTGACTATCATCAAGGGTTGTTTTTGTTCTTTCATTCACATAAAAAGAGAGATGTTCAATGGTAGATTTCGGGAAACTAGGGCCTAAAGCTTTGATGGATTTCAAAGTGGCTTATTGTCGTAGATTCAACATTGGCGTTGTGGATTCAACGTTGGACAAAGCAATTTCGAGGTGAAAACGGTAGTTGAAGAGGCACATCTGGTTTGGTTCAATTCATGGGTGGATTCACAAGATAATTGAGGGTTCTCGTGTGTAATTTCTTTTTGTCTTCTTAGTAGATTGTTTTGTGATTTTGGCCCGTGATTTTTTTTATCACAATTGGAGGTACTCTAATTGTGATTTTGTTCACGTTAAATCGTTGTGCCAATTTGTTATTAATTGTTTCATTGAGATTGCTATTCATTATTTAAAATTGAATCATAATTACAAATCAATACGTATGAGGATTTTTAGTAAACTAAACACTTCGTTTAATAATAGAAATAATGATTAAATGATAAATTTTTTTTTTTTGTTGGTCAAAATGCGTAAAGATCTTCTAGAGTAATATAATTGGAGTCATCTCCTACAGTGAAAGACAAGTAACCAGCACGCGGCCCACCCACCAAACCAAGGGCTGAGATTTAAACTCACCAAAACGATGTTGTTTTGGTGAGTAATTTGAACAAATAAAAAATAAAAAATTCAAATTTCTTTTGTTTTGGGTTTCACTTCCATCACCGACCCCATCCCTAAACCTAACCCCACTCCGGCACAGCCTCCCTCGCTGGCACTCTCCCCGTCGTCGCATGTCCATTCCCAACGATTCGTTGCCTCCTTCATCCTCGCCGTCTTTCGTCCACACCGCTTCTCTCTTCCTCATTTTTGTTATCTTCCCTCCCACACTGCTTCTCTCTTCCTTCTTTTAGTTCTCCTCCCCTTAGAGCAATGGTGCCTTTTGCGATATAGCAGAAAGAAAGAAGGGACTTGAGACAAGAACAGTAAAACAAAAACAGAGTAAGAGAGAGAGAGAGAGAGAGAGAGAAGAAGATAGAGAGAGAATAAGATATTGTTACAGTCGATAGAACAAAAAAAAATCTTCATTTTTACAAATCAAACACGAGAGAAAAGGGGCTGAGAAGTAACTTCAATAGATGTTCTTAGATTAATCTCCGCATTACCAATCCACATATTTTCTTCATCATCATTATCAACCAAACCCATCAAAAATTTCAAATCAGCACTCATTCAAAGTCCATTTCCTCATAAATTCATGTAGGTTTGCTCCCAAAAAAGCTCTCTCAGTATCAAGGTATGTCAAACTTGTAGAGGTTTTGAGTGTTTCAGGATCTATAAAATTTATGTTTCTTCGATACCCACTGAAAAAATAGTTTCTATTTGACAAATTTTCTTTTCTTTTGTTTTATTTTATTTTTCTGGGTTTGTGAATGATATACTTGGAATGTTCAGAAATTTGATTTGGATATTTCACAAAGTTTTTCATTTTCGGTTGTTGAAAACAATCAAAAATCAATGTTTTAAAAGGATTGAACCAAACTGGTGGTGTGTAATTAAGAGAAGGTTTGAAGTTGAAGATTTTTTGGTAGAGATATAGCGATCCCGGGTTTACCCTTGTTGTACAGTGATCCGGACATGTGTCCGTGGATGTTGGTAGTTGTTTATTATCTTGTTTGCATCCTTTCTTACGTTGTATTTGAGTTATGGGTAAGGTTGTTTCAGTGTGCGTTGGTTGGGAAGCCTAGGTGTTGCTGCCCAGTTTTTGGACCTGTGCTCGAGCTAGGAGATGGTCGCTCGAGCGAGAAAAGGTTGAGTTCGTGTCTGTTGGTTCGAGCAGAGTGTGCTTCGCTCCCCTCGAGCGAGCGCGCATGGGCGTCTGGTTCTGACCTGAGATTGTATTTCTTGCTCGGAGCGAGTTTCTCTCGAGGCGGGTCTGCGTTGTCTTCGCCGAGCGAAGGTCCTGTCGCTCGGTTGCTTTGGTTGGCAGACCTGGGGTTTGAGTTTTGCGCTCGAGCGAGCATTTCTTTTCCGCTCTGAGCGCAAACTTTTTGAGTTTTGGCTAGCGAGAACTTCTTGGCCTCGAGCGAGAGTTTCTTTGTCTGGTCGCCTCGAGCGACAAAGTCTTCGCTCGAGCGGAGCGTTTGTTTTTTAGGGGCTGACAGTAGCGTTTCTTGACATTACTTTTTCACTTTCTTTATGATAAACCCTAGATCTCGAGGACTCTCTCTCTCTAAAACTTACCCTCTGCTAGATCTTGATCTCCCGTAGAGTGTGAATCTAGCCTTAGCGGCCTTTGTAAAAAGAAGAGGGCGTTGAGAGCTTCGCTTAGATGCCTTGGAGAGAAAGTTGGATTGTGAGCACGTGTGCTTCGAGTTTTCATCTCCTTTTGGGCCTCAAACCTTCGAGGTGGATACTTCTATGATTTTGTCTTAAATTTTAGTATTTTGATATTGGGGTTGGTTGGTAATTTGTAAATAAGTTGGCTTTGTGTATTTATACAAAAAGTTTGGGGGTTTATTCATAATAAACTAGATGCATGTTGGCATTAGGAGGTAATGAAAAATGTTTGATCATTGGTGAGAATAGGAAACCTAAGCGGGTGTGCTGAAATGTTAATTATGTGATAATGACCTAATTACCATTGTTTGATTAATTGGATTAAATTAACTTGTGAGCAAATATTTATCACTCGAGGAAATGAAATGTTGATTGAATATCCATTGTGCATTTATTTTCTGTTTAGAAATAATTGCTTTGGGCTATCGGTGGAGGATAGTCTTGATTGTTGTAGACAATGCATGATGATTAGGCAAACGGAAACTAATCAATGGAATGTGTCATGGAATTGACGGTTGATAGAATACATTAACTGTATGTATCGAGTGATTGTATATAGAACCAATGTGTTTATATACGTTATTTGTAGAGGAGGAGATGGGGGATGTACTCCGCGGTTTAGGGGAAGATGGGGGATGTACCTCTAAACCGGATAGTGTTGGGAGAAGATAGGGGATGAACTCCGTAGATACAGCTCATATGCTTGTCTAGAGAAGTGGAGATAGAGCTCATATGCTTATCTTTGAGAAGTGTGGATATAGCTTATCTGCTTATCTGTGAATGTGGGATATTGTTGTTATACATATCTGTTGAGAATGTGGATATAGCTTATATGCTTATCTGTGAATGTGGGATAGTGTTTTATACATATCTGTTGAAATAATGATAGAGCTAACATGCTTATCTGTTGAAAAAAGGAAAATGAAAAGTAACTTGGACTCATAAGTCGTATGACATAAATATGAAATTTATGTGAATGTATCAGTGTTGGCCATCTATCAATTGCTAACCTTTTAGTCATTGTTCATGGTTGGTTTAGTATATTTCTACTGGGCTGTGGCTCACCCTATATGGGAATATCATTTTCAGGTGCAGGTAGCATGCCACCTCCAAGGACATAGCTTGGGAGGCTAGAGGCGGACATACTTTTGTCGTTTTACTTTTTGATGTATTACATGTAAATTCAAGCCAAGGGCTTAATGTGTATGAGTTAGTACTCTTTGTTGTAACCAAGTGTTAACTTGGAAAGCTGTAAGCCCGTAGGGCATTTTGCTTTTGTTGTTAACATGTAATACTTATGTAATGAAACTCTGATGAATGGAAGAATGTGATTATTTCATATGTTAATGAACCTCTTAATTGATGGGTTTAATGTCTTTTTTTTTTTGAGGGCGTTATAAGAGAAAAGAGGGGCGACGGTTAGTGGAAGAAGGAGAAGAAGAAGAAAAAACCGGAGATTGATCCAGCAGCTGAGAGTGAGGAATCTAGCGATGCTGGCAGAGAATCCAAGTCCCTTCTCTCACTTTGTTTTTGTTTATTTGTTCTTCTCTCTCTCTCTCTCTCTCTCTCTTTGTTTTTTTTTTTTCAATTTACTCACCAAAATGACATCGTTTTGGTGAGTTTAAATCTTTGCCCTTGGTTTGGTGAGTGGGCCACATGTCGGTTACTTGTCCTTCACTGTAGGATGTGACTCTAGGGGTATTACTCTAGAGGATCTTAACACGGTCAAAATACTCGCATGCTATTGAAGTTAACATGTGAAACAAACTTTCAGCCTAGGTATTGGACTAAGTGATTTTACCGCTCAAGAATTTTGGGTGAAACAGATATCGCATGACGCTAGTTAGATTTTCTTTTCAAACACTATTAAACCATCTCGATCATTTCAAATTCTCTACTACATTTTGCCTCTCTTTTTTCTTCTCTCCCTACACTCTCTGTACCTGTTATGACCTAAACCCGTCCCTATGGGTTTAGCATCGTAATCGGTCAGTAATCCGTGATTACCGAAGGCCTACTTAACAGTCAAACAATAATACAGAGTACAGGGGCATGGCGGAAGCCAAAATAGTAAATAGACAATGTCCAATGAACTGTGACAGTCTGTATGCAAAAAGACTTTTCATTTATGCACATTCGTAACAAAACAGTATGTACAATACATACAATCATTCAAGACAGGGACTTAATCCGTATTAGACAGTACAGTGCAAAAACATCATTCAGTCTAAACAGTAGTTACAACAGATACAAAAAGGGAAAAACTAAAACGCCCCAAAAGCCCTAGCTTGACAAGCTCAGAACCTCGCAGTGAGGCACAGTGGTTGGCTTTGATAAAAGGGAGTCTAACCCACGCTCCTAGCTCCGATCTGGTGCCTGCACACCTACATATATATATGAGCAGTGAGCTAAAGCCCAGCGAATAACACGATGCGTAAAGAGGTTAAGAATGAATGTCCTTTTAGTATTGAAAACAGTCAATTGATTCAGTATATCAGTCATTCAGTCATAATAGTCATATGTGGTACATCCCTTAGCATATCAGTACAGTAAACAGTAGGTCTTAAAAGACCAAGCAGTCAATGATGGCCATCAGTAATGGTTCCAAACATAGGAACCGACAGAGATCTCTGTAACAGTAGTAGTAACAATAACAGTCGTTGCTATGGATGCCACAGTACAGTTCAGAATAGAGGACATACATTCATTTAGTTAACAGTATCAATTCAGAAACAGTATAGTTTAACCATTCAGAAGATATTCATATTTGAACATATCTTTACACAGCTGTTACTCACAGAGTTCTGGGCTACAATTAAGCTAGAGCACGTCCTCAGATGCCAACCCTACACAGTTTATAGGATGAACACACACTAAGTTCACATTCGGGAATCAAAGACTTAGTCCCTACTTAGACTCGGTGTGGTTCTACATCTATATCCTCATTAAGATGCCTTAAACTAGGCCTAGTAATGCCTAGGATGAAATGAGGATACAAGGATGCACTTTAAAAGCATTTTCAGATTTTTCAGAAAACAGGGGTCCCGCTCGAGCGTCGGTTACTCCGCTCGAGCGGACATGTAGACAAAGGTTTCAGCTCGAGCGTAGACTTACCTGCTCGAGCGTACTGCAAAGCAGTCAAAAGTGCTGGATGTGTGAAAATCACACTCAATTGGGCGCTCGACACCCGCTCGAGCACATGACACAAGGTCCCGCTAGAGCGTAAATTACACCGCTCGAGCGGACTTCAAAACAGTGTAAAGTGCTGGGAGCACGAATTTCACGCTCGAGCGCCAGTCAACCCGCTCAAGCGTGAGTTCAAAATCTGGAATTCCCAGATTTGAACCTCAAGCTCAAATTCAACTTCAAATGTATCAAATTCGATTCCTTTGGGCCCATTTCCTGGAAAACACTTGTAAATACATAGTATGACATGATTTAATGCTCAATTTGTAAAATCAAGGCCCAAAGGTGAGGTAATTAAACCCAATTTCAAACAACATTTCAAAAACACGATGAATGTGTAACATGCATGAATTCAACAACTTGAAAACTTCAAATGCTAGCTCAATTGAGCCAATTCTTCTAAAATCAAGGTGAATTCATGGTGCATTTGCAAAAACATGAACATGCATGTGAATTTCATGAACAATAGCTTCAAAACCCAAGAATGGAAACATGCATGCATGTATGATACATGCTACAATTCAACATTACAAGGCTCAATCTGGGCATAGATCACTAAGGACACAAGAACCATGCATGAATCAATTCAAAAACAAGTTCAAGAAGGTGGATGTTCTACCTTAAGTCTTGAATTAAAGGTCTAGGAGCTCAATTTTGCAATACTCTCTTCAATTCCTTCAATTTCTAAGCAAAACAAGATGAAAACCAACTCTCTTAGTTCTCTCTCTCTATGGTCGGTTGTGCTTAGAAATGAGCTGATGAAATGTGTATGAATGAGTGTAATAAGGCTCAAATATGGTCTAAGGTAGTGGCCCACTCACAATGGCATTTTGGTAGATAAAACCAACTTATGTGTTTTACATTATCTAATCTAATTTAATCACACTAAATCACATTTTGGATAAACATGCCATAAATTCACATAAATTCTAATGATCATAAAACACTAATCGATTTCGGGTTCGGCCGCCGATAAGGCCTTTAATTTGCAGTTTAAAGCATAAAACATGGACAGATAATTTAAAAGTCAAACAGATAGAAATGCATTCAAACTAGCACAATCAATCAATCAGTTCAGTTTTTCAGTCGGTTCAATTACTTATCATGATCAGTCTCAGTTTAACAGTGATCAATGGTTTATCAGTAATCAGTGGTGAGGGTTATTACAGTCTCCCCTCCTTAAAAAGAGTTTGGTCCTCCGAATTCGAATTACCTTCATTCTGGAAGAAAATCGGATTCAGTGGAAACAAGTCAGGATATCTCTTGGCCATGTCACCTTTTCTTTCCCAAGTGGCATACATGCCACCATGGTTTTGCTAGTCAATTTTCACTAACGGAATCTCTTTGTTTCTCAATTTCTTGATCCGTCTGTTCACAATCTGAATGGGCCGTTCTTCATAAGTGTAGTTATCACTTAACACTACATGGGTAGGCTCAATCACATGGAAGGGATCCCGAAGGTATTCCCTCAACATTGAAATATGGAACACGTTGTGCATATGCTCCATTTCAGGAGGAAGCGCTACTTGATACGCCACCGGATTGATTTTCTCAATAATCTTATACGGTCCGACATATCTTGGCGCTAACTTACCCTTAACTTCAAAACGAGTCAGGCCTTTCATTGGTGTCACTTTCACAAAAACGTGATCACCTACTTCATACTCTCTGCCTCACCTTCTGACATCTGCATAACTTTTCTGTCGGCTCTGTGCAATTTTCAGTCTCTGTTGGATCAGTTTTACTTTCTCAGTCGTTTCATACACAATCTCGGGCCCAAGCAAAGGCCCATCTCCAACTTCTACCCAGCAAATCGGAGATCTACATTTTCTGCCATACAATGCCTCGAAAGGCGCCATACCAATACTTGAATGGAAGTTGTTGTTGTAGGCAAATTCAGCTAATGGTAGATGACTTTCCCAATTTCCCTGGAAATCAAGAACACACATCCGGAGTAAATCCTTTAGAGTCTAGATGGTTATTTCTGATTGACCGTCCGTCTGAGGATGGTATGCATTACTCAATCTCAGTTCAGTACCCAATGCTGTCTGTAAGCTTTGCCAAAATCTCGATGTAAACTTCGAGTCCATATAAGAAACAATAGACACAAGCACTCCATGCAATCTCACAATTTCATCAATATAGAGTATAGCCAATTTGTCTGCATTATAAATTGTTTTGACAGGTAAGAAGTGAGCAGATTGAGTCAGTCTATCAACAATAACCCAAATTGAGTCCATACCTTTACTGGAGCGAGGTAAACCAACAATAAAATCCATGGTAATATGTTCTCATTTCCACTCCGGTATCGGTAAGGGTTGCAGTAAGCCTGCGGGTCGTTGATGTTCGGCTTTAACTTGTTGGCAATGAAGACATTTTGATACAAAATCAGCAATTTCTTTCTTCATTCCCGGCCACCAGAAATTCAACTTCATGTCTTGGTACATAAAAGTATTCCCTGGATGGATAGACAATTTCGAATTGTGGCCCTCTTGCAGAACTCTTCTTTTCAATTCAGAATCATTCGGTACACATAATCTTCCCTATAATTTCAACACATTATTCTCAAATTTGAAATCCGGCCTCAGTTTGGATTCTCATTCTTCAATGATCTTCTTCAAGAAGTCATCCTGTTGCTGTTTTTCTTTAATTTCTTCAATCAGTGCCGGTTGAGCAGAAATAGCAGTTATTGTTCCACCTTGTTCTCGCAAAACAATCTCAATGTCAGATTTCTCAAGGTCACAAAGCAACTCTTTCTGTCCGGTGAGTAAACAGGCTAAGTTTCCAATCGATTTCCGACTCAGTGCATCGGCAACAGTGTTAGCTTTTCCTGGATGATACAAAATTTGCAGGTCGTAGTCTTTTATCAGTTCCAACCATCTCCACTGCCTCATGTTCAGTTCTTTCTGTGTGAAGAAGTATTTGAAACTCTTGTGGTCTGTATACATCTCACATGTTGCCCCATAAAGGTAGTGACGCCAGATTTTTAGTGCAAACACTACTGCAGTAAGTTCTAAATCATGGGTCGGGTAGTTCTTTTCATGCGGTCTCAGTTGTCGGGAAGCATAGGCAATAACTCTCCCATTCTGCATTAAAACACATCCCAAACCCTTATAAGAAGTATCACTAAAAATGGTAAAACCATCCGTACCTGAGGGTAGGGTAAGAATCGGTGCAGTCACAAGTCGAGTTTTCAACTCTTGGAATGCTAATTCTCTTTAGTCAGTCCAGTCAAATGATATCCCCTTCTGAGTCAACTGTGTCAGTGGTGTTGCAATTTTGGAGAAGTCTTTGACAAATCTTCTGTAATACCCGGTTAATCCCAAAAAGCTTCGGACTTCTGTAACATTTGTTGGTCTAGGCTAGTTTACCACTACTTCAACTTTCTGTGGATCAACTAAAATTCCATCCTTGCTAATAACATGTCCCAAAAACATAACATGATCAAGTCAAAATTCACATTTAGACAGTTCAGCATACAGTTTCTATTCTCTTAAGGTCTTTAAGGCAAGTCTCAGATGATGTTCATGTTCTTCTCTACTTTTAGAATAAATCAGAATGTCGTCTATAAACACAACAATAAAGTCATCAAGGAATGGTTTAAAAATTTTGTTCATAAGGTCCATAAATGCAGCAGGTGCATTGGTAACTCCGAAAGGCATAACTAGGAATTCGTAATGTCTATACCTCGTTTGAAAAGCAGTTTTGTTAATGTCCTCTGGTTTAACTTTCAGCTGATGGTATACGGATCTGAGATCGATCTTAGAGAACACTTGAGCACCCTGTAACTGATCAAATAAGTCATCAATACGCAACACTGGATATTTATTTTTCACAGTTACCTTGTTCAGTTCACGGTAGTCAATACAAAGTCTCAGTGAGCCATCTTTCTTTTTCACAAACAAGACAGGTGCACCCCATGGCGAAGTACTGGGTCAGATGAACTTCTTATCTAACAGTTCTTGCAATTGTACCTTCAATTCTTTCAGTTCAGTCAGAGCCATTCGGTAAGGAGCTTTAGATACTGGCTGTGTACCCGGAATTACATCAATGGTGAACTCAATCTCCCTATCAATCAAATCCCCTGGCAGATCATTTGGAAAAACATCTGGGAATTCTCTGCCTATAGGAACATTGTTCGCATCAGTATTATCATCAGCAGGTACAGTCAATATAGAACAGAAATACCCCTTACACCCCTTTCTAATTAGTTTACAAGCTTTCATAGAGGAAATCAGATACGGGGGGGTACTACTTCAACTCCATTAAACACAAATTCAGGCAAACTAGGTGGACGGAAAGCTACTTGTTTCGTTACACAGTCTATGGTAGCATGATACTTCGTTAACCAATCCATCCCTAATATTACATCAAAATGGTCAATGTTCAATGGCAGTAAATCAATATACAGATGCATATCCCCAATAATAATTTCACATGCAGGGTACATATAAGTACAAGTCATAGATCCCCCAACAGGTGAAGATACAGTTAACAGATAGTTCATGGGTTCTAATGGTCTATTCAAATTTCATCAAAAAGCATGCGATACATATGAATGTGTAGACCCCGAATCAATCAAAACATACGCATTTTGAGCACAAATTGAGAGTATACCTGACACGACGGTCTCGGTATTTTGTACGTCTCCCGGTACGAGTGCAAACACTCGACCTTGCCTCACAGTAGCTTTGGGGTTGGTTTCGGTAGAGCAGTTGATGCTGCGCCGCTGGCTGCAGCTTTACTATTGCCCTGAGGAGCAGAGGGGCAATCTTTTACCATGTGACCCACCTTGCCACACCTGTAACAAGCACCAGATAATTTATAACAAACCCCTTTGTGTTTCTTACCACATTCAGAACAGGGCGGTATGGAACCACTTCCCTGACTAGAGCTGGTGGTTGACCTTGAGTTTTGCTTTTTGTTCAGTGGGTTGTTTCTGCCTCTCTTGAATTTAAAACCCCGTTTCTTCCCGCGCCACTCAGTTGCAGGTGTGTCAGTCCGTTTCAGTGCTTCAATATTTGCTTCAGCCATAATGGCTCGGTCAAGAACATTTACATATTTCAGTAGTTTCAGTACATTGATCCTGTCCAGTATTTCTACATTAAGGCCACCTTCAAACTTCTTGGCCTTCTTGTAGTCGGTGTCCACCATATGTGGTGCGTATCTAGCAAGTTTAGTGAACTTTGTCTCATATTCTGCGACAGTCATGGTGCCTTGTTTCAGTTGTTCAAATTCAGTCACTTTTCTGTCCCTGACACACTATGGGAAGTATTTCTCGAAGAAGGCACCCTTAAACTGAGCCCAATCCATAGCAGTATTGGTGTCACGGACTAGCATCCACCACCTTCTAGCTTTTTCTTGTAAGGTGAAGGTAGCTAGCAACACTTTATGTGCTTCAGAGCACGGAAACACTTCAAATAATTTTTTTATTTCAAGAACCCAAGCTTCAGCCTTTAAGGGTTCAAGGCCTCCCTGAAAGGATGGCGGTTTCATCTTACTAAATTTCTGTGTCAGAGCTATGATATCATCATTAATAGGTGGCTCTGGTTGTACTGGAGGAGGTGAGGGCTGTGGGTTTTGTTGTTGCTCTAGTCTTTGAGTTAGTAATTCCACTATTCTCTCCAACCTCGCCATTCTTGCCTCAGAGGATTCAGTTTCATCAACATTTCTTGCATTGTCCATTTCACTATAGGCAGTCATAACAATTATAAACATAGCCAGTTGCATACTTAGACAGATTGTCACATTAACAGTTATATTCATGTCTTAGCCACACACACTTATCATGCTCATGCAATGCCCTAATCACTTTTCTAGGACATTCTATAGCTCATTTGGACATGTGTGTGCGGTATAACTCGTGCTTAAATATCGCTCTGATACCACTCTGTCACGACCCAAACCCGCCCTTATGGGTTTAGCACCGTAACCGGCCATTAATCCGTGATTACCGAAGGCCTACTTAACAGTCAAACAATAATACAGAGTACAGGGGCATGGCGGAAGCCAAAACAGTAAATAGACAATGTCTAATGAGCTGTGACAGTCTGTATGCAAAAAGACTTTTCATTTATGCACATTCGTAACAAAACAGTATGTACAATATATACAATCATTCAGGACAGGGACTTAATCCCTATTAGACAGTACGGTACAAAAACATCATTCAATCTAAACAGTAGTTACAACAGATACAAAAAATGGAAAACTAAAACGCCCCAAAAGCCCTAGCTTGACAGGCTCAAAACCTTGCAGTGAGGCACAGTGGTTGGCTTTGACAAAAGGGAGTCTAACCCACGCTCCTAACTCCGGTCTGGTGCCTGCACACCTACATATATATATGAGCAGTGAGCTAAAGCCCAGTGAATAACACAATGCGTAAAAAGGTTAAGAATGAATGTCCTTTCAGTATTGAAAATAGTCAATTGATTCAGTATATCAGTCATTCAGCCATAACAGTCATATGTGGTACATCCCTTAGCATAGCAGTACAGTAAACAGGAGGTCTTAAAAGACCAAGCAGTCAATGATGGCCATCAGTAATGGTTCCAAACATGGGAACCGACAGAGATCTCCGTAACAGTAGCAGTAACAGTAACAGTAATTACTATGGATACCACAATACAGTTCAGAATAAAGGACATACATTCATTCAGTTAACAGTATCAATTCAGAAACAGTAAAGTTTAACCATTCAGAAGATATTCATATTTGAACATATCTTTACACAATTGTTACTCACAAAGTTCTAGGCTACAGTTAAGCTAGAGCGCGCCCTCAGATGCCAACCCTACACAGTTTACAGGATGAACACACACTAAGTTCACATTTGGGAATCAAAGACTTAGTCCCTACTTAGACTCGGTGTGGTTCTACATCTATATCCTCATTAAGATGCCTTAAACTAGGCCTAGTAATGCTTAGGATGAAATAAGGATGCAAGGATGCAAGGATGCACTTTAAAAGCATTTTCAGATTTTTCAGAAAACAGGGGTCTCGCTCGAGCGTCGGTTGCTCCGCTCGAGCGAACATGTAGACAAAGGTTTCAGCTCGAGCGTAGACTTACCTGCTCGAGCGTACTGCAAAGCAGTCAAAAGTGCTGGATGTGTGAAAATCACGCTCGATTGGGCGCTCGACACCCGCTCGAGCGTAAGACACAAGGTCCCGCTAGAGCGTAAATTACACCGCTCGAGCGGACTTCAAAACAGTGTAAAGTGCTGGGAGCACGAATTTCACGCTCGAGCACCAGTCACCCCGCTCGAGCGTGAGTTCAAAATCTGGAATTCCCAGATTTGAACCTCAAGCTCAAATTCAACTTCAAATGTATCAAATTCGATTCCTTTGGGCCCATTTCTTGGAAAACACTTGTAAATACATAGTATGACATGATTTAATGCTCAATTTGTAAAATCAAGGCCCAAAGGTGAGGGAATTAAACCCAATTTGAACACGATGAATGTGTAACATGCATGAATTCAACAACTTGAAAACTTCAAATGCTAGCTCAATTGAGCCAATTCTTCTAAAATCAAGGTGAATTCATGGTGCATTTGCAAAAACATGAACATGCATGTGAATTTCATGAACAATAGCTTCAAAACCCAAGAATGGAAACATGCATGCATGCATGATACATGCTACAATTCAACATTATAAGGCTCAATCTAGGCTTAGATCACTAAGGACACAAGAACCATGCATGAATCAATTCAAAAACAAGTTCAAGAAGGTGGATGTTCTACCTTAAGTCTTGAATTAAAGGTCTAGGAGCTCAATTTTGCAATACTCTCTTCAATTCCTTCAATTTCTAAGCAAAACAAGATGAAAACCAACTCTCTTTGTTCTCTCTCTCTCTCTGTCTCTCTCTATGGTCGATTGTGCTTAGAAATGAGCTGATGAAATGTGTATAAATGAGTGTAATAAGGCTCAAATATGGTCTAAGGTAGTGGCCCACTCACAATGGCATTTTGGTATATAAAACCAACTTATGTGTTTTACATTATCTAATCTAATTTAATCACATTAAATCACATTTTGGATAAACATGCCATAAATTCACATAAATTCTAATGATCACAAAACACTAATCAATTTCAGGTTCGACCGCCGATAAGGCCTTCAATTTGCAGTTTAAAGCATAAAACATGGACAGATAATTTAAAATTCAAACAAATAGAAATGCATTCAAACTAGCACAATCAATCAATCAGTTCAGTTTTTCAGTCGGTTCAATTACTTATCATGATCAGTCTCAGTTTAACAGTGATCAGTGGTTTATCAGTAATCAGTGGTGAGGGTTATTACAGTACCCTCTTTCTCTCTTTCTTTATCTTTCTCTCTCTCTCTCACGCACGTGTACACGCCGATAACAAAGCCACTAGCAACCTCTTTCTTCTCTAGCTTGCATGTCCTCTACTTTTGTTTCGCATCATCACTGATCTCCAATCGCCATTTGCAACCTCAGATCAACACCGTACCATTGGACATGCCTAGGAGAGGTTGACCTATAGATGAAGATGTTGGATTGAGAAGAAAGTTTAATCTCGATGAGAAAAAACTAAGGGTCCATTTGTTTTCAGAGGTAGAATGGATGATTCATAGTGAAGGGATTAAGTAAAATTGTGTTTGTTTTAATGATAGTTGTTGGTGTAGGGATTGTTAAATTATTTTTATATAAAATAATAAAACAAATAAAAATATATAAAAACATTAGACATTAATGTTCAAAAAAAGAAAAAGAAAAAAGGCCTAACGTATAAAAAATAAATAAAATAAAACAAATAAAACAATGATTTTTACTTAACAAAAAATACAAAAAATTAAACATTAATGTTCAAAAAAAAAAATGTCCAACATGCAAATAATAAAAAAATAGTCCAGCGGACTATTTTCTAATACCAAGTCTCCGGTCTCCATCCTAATCCCCTCCCTAAGGCTCATCCTAATCCAGAGGGGATTATGAATCCCCTTTTCCATCTCCCAAAACAAACACAATATTAGTGGATCCCACTTCAATTCCAATCTCAATCCTTCCTCTATCTCCCAAAACAAATAGGGTCTAAATGTATCGAATAGTGTAATCTTTCCAGAGTAAAGAAGAGAGAGTAAGAAAACGTAGGATTGGTCTGTTTGATCTTTTGAGATGAAGACATCATTTTTGTGGAGAATGTAAGATTGGTCCGTTTGATCTTTGAGATGAAGATGTGATTTTTGTTTTCCTCCTGCTAGTCCAGATCTGTATTTTTTTTTTATTTTTTTATTCTCTCTCATTGATCTCTTACTCTCTCCATTACACTGTGTTTGGTTAGGAGATTTGAGAAGAAATTTAGAAAAAGAAAGGGAAAAAGTATGTGAAACTAGGTGAAATATAAGTAAATTTTATTCACATTTTACTTACATTTTCTCTTTTCTTTCCAAATCCCTTCTCAAATCCCCCCAACCAAATACAACGTTAGGGGTGATCATGGATCCGTCAAACCCATCCATTCTGACCGAACCGATCCAATTCGATTGATTTTGGGTGAATACGTGTCTTTTGGCAAACAGATGCAGATGAAATATTTCAAAATTCACGGATGCGGTTTGAATAGCGGATCAACCATCCTGCACCCGCATAAACCCGATCCGCAGATGAAGTTAAAAAAAGAAAAAAAGAAAAGAAACTGCTAACAAGTAACAACATAGAGTAGAAATAAAAATTAAAAAAAAAATTTGTGAAAATGGAAAAAAATACCTTAAAAATATGCATGCGTGGTACCATGGCCTATTATAAACAAATAATATATATTTTTTCAAATTACTAGTTATTGGAGATTGTAAAAGTTATGAATTATAATTCAAAAAAAATGCCCAAAATTTATAAAGCCCAAACTGCCATGTCGATCCCATTCATCCGCCAACACGCACGTCCCACTCAATTCGCATCCGCCAAACCGATGGACGGTTGCAAATTCCAATCCACCTAATTTTGGACAGATGACGGATGGAATATCACCCGACCCAACCTGATCCTCAATCACCCCTACTCTCTATGTGTTGGTTATCCATCATTCCTTTTTTTATTCTTTTTCTATTTCTCTTTTTATTTAAAAAAATATTTTTTGGCTTCGCACAATGAATTTCACCATGACATTGAGATTACACAATTAAAGTGCACAGTGAAATTTCCTTGTATTGCTAATTTATCGCCTCTTTTAGTTTGTGAAATTTCATTGATTGTCACATAGTAAGGATAGTGAAAAGTTGTTGGGAAAAACAACATTGGTGATGGTCGCTAGAAAATCTTTATTCAAGATTGAAGGTGATTGATGTAGTAGAGGTAGTAAAATTTCACTTAGGGGTAGTATTGTCAAAAAAAAGTTTAGTGTATTAAAATTAGCAACTCTCTTTTTGTTCTTCTTAGTAAACTAATAATTTCTGTTAATTAGGGATATAGGAAGGAAAAAGAAACAATAACTTAATATTAAAGAGTACAACTAATAATTTATTTTGATAATCCTGCTATAAAAGCTTTACTTAAATTAATAAATGTGATAATTTTTGTTCAAATATTTATGTGTAAATTAATGTGTATATCTATGGATACATAAATTTGAAATGATTTTAAAAAGTAGGTTGATATGATAATTTTATATGATAAAAAATTATAACATTATAAAACAAATACTAAGTTTCATAATAGAAATAATGATTAAATTAGAGAAAAAATTATTCATAAATTTCATCATGAGGAATGGTGATCCGTTTAATTCCAAGGATTTTTTTATAAGCAAATTAGTCCCATTGATTTTGCAAATGTGGATTTGACATATTATTTGAAAATTGGATTTACAGTTATACCTTTATTTCTATTATATATATATTTTTTTTCTTTTGTACTGAAAAGGTAAGATACAAAACTTCTGGGAATCAAATTTGGGATGGATTTTTATATGAGAATCATTTTTTATTTGGAATGACTTGAAATGTGATATTTTTCAAACATTCCAAAAGGAATACAAAAATTACTTAAAATATGGGAATCTTTAAACATTTCAAAAGGAGTACAAAAACTCCGTAGTAAGCTTTGAGAATATATATATAATTTTAAACTGTAACACTCCAATGTAAGAGCATCTGCATCAAACACATCAAATCCCTTTCTTAGCTATTCTACCAAGAAAATTCACTAAACAAATACTCTATCAAGCTAGCCTTTCTAATTGCCAAATCTGTTGAGGCTCAAATCCTCTCCACAAGTAGCTAGCCATCAAACCTCAACAAATATATTTAAATAATAAAATATTAGACTAGCATTACACAACTATTTGTAACGCCCCAACCCTTCACATGCCATCAATATTGTCCGCTTTGGGCCACGCCCGTACGGATTTGTTCTTCCCGGTGGGTCACCCATCCTAGAACTACTCCAGTCTAAGCACGCTTAACTGGGGAGTTCTATAGGGATTTCACCACTCGGGAAAAAGCCTCGATGCTATATAAGGGTCTAGGTTTTTACTTTTATAGCCCAGGAACTCCCTCTCCATTCCCGATGTGGGACACCAGGGCCTTACAATCACCCCCCCTTAGGGCTACACGTCCCCGTGCAGTAGCCTGCCAGCACGCAAGCCCGCCCACATGCACCGAGAGATGCCAGGGGCCCACACTCGGTACTCTGGAGAGTCGGCTCTGATACCATATGTAATGCCCCAACCCTTCACATGCCATCAATATTGTCCGCTTTGGGCCACGCCCGTACGGATTTGTTCTTCCCGGTGGGTCACCCATCCTAGAACTACTCCAGCCTAAGCACGCTTAACTGGGGAGTTCTAATAGGGATTTCACCACCCGGGAAAAGGCCTCGATGCTATATAAGGGTCTAGGTTTTTATTTTTATAGCCCATGAACTCCCTCTCCATTCTCGATGTGGGACACCAGGGCCTTACACTATTTTTTTGAAATTTAATTTTGTTCACATATTTGATAAGTGTATAAACCAACCAACTTCTTTATTACTTAAACTAATGGGATATTTTAAATGGTTATGTGTATGAACAAAATAGTTTTTCTTGTACAAAATTGTAAGCATACTGAAAAACAAAGAATAAATTGAAAAAAAAATTAAATTATATTGAAGTGGATAAAAAATAGAGATGAAGTGATATTATTTATATTAGAAAGATATGAAAAAAAACACACATTGAAAATATGTCGATTTAAAAATATTTGATCAAAAGTTGAACTATTGAAAAATGTTAGTTTAAAAAAATATGACTGTTAGAAAAAAAAATAAAGAAATAATAAAATTGAAATATTTAAATAAAATAGAAAAATAATAGAGAGCTTATTGGAGGATGTATTTAAAAAAGTGATTAGCTAAAATAGAAAAGTAACTTTTTAGTTAAAATTTGACTAAAAATTTGACTATTTTGATAAAGATACTCTAACACACCAAAAAAATTTGTGTACTTTTTCCAAACGTAACATTCTAATATAATACTCCCCCAAAAAAATATGGGATTCTTCAAACCATTTCAAAAGCATGTGAAATTCTTTAGACATTCCAAAAGAAGTACAAAAACTCTTTAGTAAGTTTTAGGCAAATGTATAATTTCAAACTGGTGAGATTCTTCGAACATTCCAAAAGGAATACAGAAACCCCTTAGTAAGTTTGGGCAAATGTATAATTTCAAATTGTGGGGTTTTGATTTGAAATGACTTGAAATGTGGGATTCTTCAAACATTCCAAAAGGCCTTAGTAAATTTTTGGCAAATGTTTAATTTCAAACCGGGAGATTTCGGTCATTTATGGGTATTAACTAGCATTTACAAGTGTAAATTATAGGGTTATATTTTCATTTCTACACAAATAAGACTGTTGGATTCATTAGATTATTTGGGAGGATTTATTGGTTACTAAAATATGAAAATAAGATTTATTGGTACTTCCCTCTAAATTAGAAAGAATAACAATCTTAAAATTAAAGAATGATTTTAATTATTTTATTTACTTTTATTCATTTTGAATAAAAGGTATGTTGCAAGTGTAGATTTGAGGATAGTAACCGATTAATAAATTAAAATTAAAATATTAAAATTTCAAAATAAAAATAAAAAATTTAACTTCATAGATGGTTGGATTAGGAAAGATAAAGCTAAATTAATTGATGAAAGATTGTATTAGAATTTTATATGAATTGGATGATAAAAAATTTAAAATAATGGAATAATTTTGAAACCTTTAGACGTGACACATTAAAAATATAAAGTGGCACATAGGTGCAAGACAAAATTTGGGAGGTAAACAATTAGCATATAGATTTCTTTATTTTTAATTATATTGACACTCCATGAGATTTTAAATTAATACATTAAAGTGATGTTATATATAATCTTATTTTTTTTATCTCATTTTTTCACTTCAAGACACAAAGCAATGGGGCTCACATGCATAATTGGACATAAGCCGATCTACCTATGTCTAGAAATGAAAAAAGAAAATAAAAAATAAAATTATATGTAATATTTTTTAATACATTAGTATCTTTAAAGCTTTGAAAATTATGTCCCCTCATTAAGGTTAATAATCGCACTATAAAAAATTCCCAAATGTTAGTTGACACTTACATCAACTAACATATTTTACTTATATTAACTTTAAATTTTTTTGAAAATGTCATATTTACCTTTATCAAATTCGTTTACACAATAGTTCCATTTGTCTCTCCTTCTCCATTGAAATGTAGAAACAGAGTTCCACCCTCCGCCACTTTTGCAACTATCAGCCATCAACTATCACTACCTCCCACTCCCAAGCTATCACCACCAACTACTGACACCTCTAACCCTCTCCAGACATCACCAACGAATACCAACAATTGATACCTCACTACAACCAATCTACCTAGCTAAATTGCCATTTATCAATCCGACCATAACCAAGGAAGAGAGAGAGAGAGAGAGAGAGAATGTCGGGATGGTACAAGAGAAAGTGGTGGTGTCACGATGATGTAGAAAATGACTCCCCAACAATCACTCCAATAATCTGTTGCCAATAACCGAAAATCCATTCCTAATAGCCATGCCAAAAAAATTACACCCACCCCCACGAACCTTCCAAACAAGAAATCAATCCACATCAAAACTCCGAGGGAGTTTGGGAAATTAATTTACTGTGGTCATAAACTTATGGCATCAGGCAATGGAAAAAAGAGGCATGTTGTGGCAGAATAAAGGAACATAGCAATCGAAAGAGAAAGAGGTGCGAAAAAAGGGAAGTGAGGAGAAGAGAAAGAAAAGAATAGTAAATATTGGGTCCTAATAATCGACTTTGAAAAGGATTCATCACATGGCGAATGCCAGTGGCCTTCACATGCCAAACGCCACAAAACACCAGTGGCATTGCACGTCAAATGATACCGCTAGTAGCCAATGTCATTGGCCATTTCATGTTTGTGGATGCAATGGTCACAGAAAGGTAGAGATAGAGGTAAGGTTGTAGATGCATAGAGGTGGAGATGTGGACCACACAGAGGTAGTAGACGTAAGGCGGTTGTCGTTCATAGTGGTAGATGGGCGTTAGGGAAAAGAAGGTGAAAAGCGAAATGGATAAAGTAAGGCGGCAGAGGTGAGGTGGTGGGTATTGGTAGGAAACATAGAGACTGATGAAATAATTAAGGTAGTAAGGCAATTTGACAGTATTAGGTAAGGGTAATTTAGTGCTTTTATACTTTAGTTAATCCTATTGAAATTCAAACTCTAATCGAGGAATCAGTGTAATTTTTGGATTGTCAAGGAGAGTTTCAACTAGTCATGAACCTCAATCGAGCTTGTAGTATGGTTTGAAGAGACGTTATTTGTAAGAAGATTTCCCTTATTTTCCGTGGGGAAATTGATTCTCACAATTCAAATCCACCCAATGGTGTTGGGGGTGAATAGCAAATAGATTATCATCTCTAAAATTGCATATAAAATGTAGTGGCAAATGAATTAGTCCTTATTTTAGGGTAGCATATCATTAGTGTCTATTAGCTTTTTAAAAATGTGACAGGATTTTAGATGAGAATAATTGATAAAACTCAGTTGTCAAAAATTGTGCTAGTTTGTCGATTATACAATACACTTATATGTTAATTAAATATATTTTTCACTGGAATACGTTCAAATGCCTTTGTTATTAAATTTAACATTTCCTTCAATATACCAACAAGTGTAATTTGTTTTATGACATGCAGTGAGCCGAAAATTGCAGGCTATGCTTTGGAAAGTTCATGAATTATTAGGTAATTGACAAGGAATACCCCTTAGTTAAAATATAGATTGATTCAATTATTTGTCTTGTTTGCTTATACACTTTCAACAAAATTTACTGCATCTTTGAGTTCTATTATTGCAGTGCCTCCCATAAAACATGTCAAAAAGCAAAAATTGATGCATCTTCAGGCAATTCAACTGGTCAAATCCTTGTGTGAGAAAGTTAGATCTTCAAATGACTCAAAGGTTTCTAAATTAATTTGCGAGGATGTAATCCTTATAGCTACAAGGCATGGGATTCATGAGGTTGTTGAAGAGGTTGTTGAATCATTTCCTCAAGCAGTCTGGTCTGTGAACAAAGATAATTGTAACATATTTGGACTGGCAGCTATATATCGTTGTGAAAATGTTTTCAACCTCATCTATCAAATGAGTGGGCGTAAACAAGCTATGATGTTCATGACGGACAAAAAACTGAACACTATGTTGCACTTGGCTGGACGATTAGCACCTTTTGACAAGCTCAATCTTGTTCCGGGTGCAGCTTTACAAATGCAACGTGAGTTACAATGGTTTAAGGTAATAAATATATTCCATTCTAATATTCCATTACTTATTTATTAACAATGATGTTATGGTAATCAAACTTGGGTAATCAATTTTGGATATCTGATATGCCAACAATGCATTGGTATGGAACAAATGTCATTCAAAATTTGATACCCAAATTTATTATCATGCCATTGAAGTCTATTACATTTATTTGTGAGCATGTGCATGTTTTCCATTGGTAAAGCATAGTACAAAATTTGGTTCAAATATAAATTCAAAATTTAGTTTCTGACATTATCTAAGAAACAAGTCAAATCTATTTCATTATTTTGCAGGAAGTGGAGAAGTTTATATCACCCGATTTGAAAGAGTTTCCAAACGAAGGAAATGAAATTCCTTCAATGGTATTTACTAAAGAACACAAAAAATTAGTGGAAGAAGGAGAAAAATGGATGAAAGACACTGCGAACTCTTGCACAATAGCGGCAGCACTCATTGCCACTATAGCATTTGCAGCTGTAATCACTGTTCCAGGTGGCACCAATGGCACAAATGGCGTCCCAGTTTTCTCAAAAGCAAACGCATTTATTGTCTTTATCGTTTCAGATGCAATCTCTCTATTCACATCCACCATGTCTCTGTTAATGTTCTTGTCTATCCTCACTTCACGCTATGCAGAGGGTGATTTTCTTTATGTTTTGCCTAAGAGGTTGATAATCGGCCTTGTTACCCTGTTCCTCTCCATAACAACGATGATCGTAGCATTTAGTTCCACACTTTATCTTGTGTTTGGCCACAATAAGGCATGGATACTTATTCCAGTGACTGAATTAGCATGTCTACCAATCACTTCTTTTGTGTCCTTACAGTTTGCCCTCCTTGTGGATCTCATCTCTTCAACATATGGCCCTGGCATTTTCGGCAAGAAAAGTGATCGGTTTTTTTTTTAGTTACCATCAGCAACACGGTGAAGAATTCCAAGCATGTATCATTTTTGGTTTCTTCAATCAAAATTTATAGATGTATGAAAATTCGATATTATGTCTGTATATCATTTACTCTATAAAAATCACTCCCCATGAGGGAGGGGAAGGGTGGGACTTGATATCCATTGTTACTTTTTTTTATTTTTTATCTTGAGAATGACCTAAATTTTTAGATTACTAGAATTGAATCCATAAAACTATTTGTCAATTCTATATTTCCTTACGTCGTGTTTGGATCATTAATTTTGATAGAAATTAAAAAAGATAAAGAAAAAAAAAAGAAACTTATATTTCATTCACATTTACCTAGTGATGTATAAAAAAGATGATTGACTAATAATTAGAGAATATATGAGAGTGAGATAGAGTGAGAGAGTTACCTTAGATTGATTGTCACGTCAATGAGTTTGAAAAATAAATCTAACTTTTATATTAGAATAACAATGCCGTTTATTTATTTAGATAGAATTCAAAGATTTTTCTTCATGGAGCGACAATTGAAAATGCTCTAAAGAATATATTGGAATACAATATTTTCATCACAAGATGAATCTTTTTTAATAAACTAAACACATAAATTGTGTTAGATGGTATCCCTCCTAGTTGGGGTTGGGTCCATACAAGACTCAAATGAGTCAACAAGTTTTTT
>NW_021026589.1:415441-475619 GCF_004153795.1 Camellia sinensis | reverse complement strand
TTTGTTATGGTCTCATGTTTATAATGGTGAACTACCATGTTTTGCAAAACTGAATTGTATAGATTATCGGGACCATATGTATATTTTAGTCCAGGGAAGTTATTCCACTGTGTGTGGTGACTCTGGCCACTAGGGAACAAATCCGGGTTGGGCCGTGATGACTCTAGTGCTCAACGATTGTAAGGAAAAGACCTAGGCTAGGCTAGGTTAGGTGACCTTTAATCGGATTCTTAGAGAAAAGGCCTGGGTTGCCACCCTGAGGATGACTCTTGGTTTGATATTGGATCCAACGGGCTTATTGCCTTGAAAGCAATGTGGCATGTTACTTGTTATTCTTGGTACCCAGAAAATTATTGGTGTTTATGTTATAATATGTTTTAAGTAAAAAATGTCATTTATCATGTTCTTGAGAGACATGAGTATTTTAACTGTTGAACTATAGAACCTTCTTTTTGGAACAGATTATCTTTATCAAAATTGTATGCCAATCTAATTTCTATGATATATATTTTATTTTGGAATTGAACCCTGTTTTCAAAACTGTATTTACTATTCATGTTGCTACTTACTGAGCTATCAGTTGATTTAGTTCTTTATCATTTCCAGGTGTTAGAAGGACTTAGAGTGGATTCATGGCATAGCGGGGACTCAATTGCATGGACCTCTAGGACATTCATTTATTTTGTTTTAGATTGTTATGTCAAGTTTGTGCATATTTATTTTTATTTTTATTGAGGTTCATTTAGGATTATTTTGATATGTGGGTTGTTTATATCCCATAAGTTTGGATGGTACTGAGTACAGTTGGTTTTGCCGTTTCTACTTGTGTCATGTCCCTGGATTGAGTTTGGTTGTTTATTACTAGGCTATTGTATAGTTGTTCAATGTGATTATGGATTCATGTTTAGGCTTACATGTGCCTTGGGCTAAGGCCCTGTAGGCCACGGCCGGTCATATCCGGGTTTGGGGTGTGACAGTAATCATTTTACATCTTCTACAAAATTGATATATCAATTTCTTTTTAGAAAAGTAAATCTTCCATTTACTCTAATGTCATCATAACATTTATATAAAGCTTTGCATCTTACAAAAACAAATCCATTTGGAACTATAATATCTACAATCAAGCAAAGACTGAGAAGAAAGTAACACTTTATAATTATTGTTCTACTATTATTTATTTCAATTACAGCTCAAAAGTTCACATAAAAGTGAGTTTTGGATTATGAATCCATTCCTTCGAAACATCAAGATTTACTTCCATGTAATTTGTAACAATGGTGTTTTGATCAGAAATGTAATTTGTAATATTTGGTGAGACTTTCTTTGGTATATTTATCAAACCTCATCTTTATTTCCACCTCCAATCACTAGCTTTGTTGAATGCAATTTCAGTAGCTTTACTGTTATTTCGATTTATGGCTTCAACAAATTTTGGGAATTGAATGTTCACAATTGGAGTGTACATGTTCTTGCACTCAATTAAGGCAATTTTATTAGAGGTGAGCATGGTCTGGATTGGGATAAAACCAAGACCAATCCGTTATCTACGGTTCCTAAAAAAATAGAACCAATCCAATCTCTTTAAATCGTGGAACCAATCCGTTTAAATTAGATCGGTTTAGGACCACGGATTCACATAATTAAGTAAAAAAAAAAATATAGAACATTTAAAGCAAACAAAAGTAGCAACAACAGTAGTAGACAACAAACAAATCCGTGTTCAAACAAACAGCAAGAACAAAATTTAGCAGCAGTAGACAACAATATAGATAACAACAAACAAATTCAGCAGCAGCGAAAATAAAATTTAGCAGTAGTAGACAACACTACAACAAAAAGCATTTTTGGTGACGTTTTTTAGCAACCAAATTGAATTTAGTTGCAAATTGTATGTTTTTGGCGACAATATAGGTGTTGGTCGCCAAAAAATAAACTATTAGCGACAAAGATGTTTAGCGCCAATTTAAATTTTTGCGCGGAAGCGCTAAAAATGTTTTGGCCACCAAATTAATATATGGCGACGAAACTTTTGGTCACCAATTGTAACTTTTTGGCGACAGAATTAAAATAGTTGCGGAAAGGTGAATGATATTTATGGCAACCTAATGATTTTCGTCGCCAATAAATTAGGGGTTAAAACGACGTTGTTTTTAATCTGTCTTTTTATTTTTTTTATTTATGACCTTTAGGTGAATAAACAAGATTGACCTAATATCGCTACAAGAAAATACAGTTTTGGCAACCACTTTTGCCGACTAAAAATATTTTGGTTGCCAAAAGTTGTGGAATTGGCGATCAAAAATTATGTTAGTCGGTAAAAGTACAATATTTAGTTACTAAATTTTTTTAGTCGGGATATATTGGTTATTAGTGACTAAAAAAAAAAATAGTCGCTAAAAATCTCACAATTGGCGACTAAAAAAATTTAGTCACTAAATTTGCCACAATTGGTGACTTAAAAAATATTTTAGTCGCTGTATAGATGGTTTTGGCAACTAAAATAATTTAGTCGCTGAATGAAAAAGAAAAATTTACTTTTTATCTTTGGCGACCAAAATTTTGGTCGGCAAAAATTTAATTTCAGCGACTAAAAAATATTTTAGTCGCTGTATAGATAGTTTTGGCAGCTAAAATAATTTAGTCGCTGAATGAAAAAGAAAAATTTACTTTTTATCCTTGGCGACCAAAATTTTGGTCGGCAAAACTATAATTTCAGCGACAAAAAAATATTTTAGTCGCTGTATAGATAGTTTTGGCAACTAAAATAATTTAGTTGCTGAATGAAAAAGAAAAATTTACTTTTTATCTTTGGTGACCAAAAGTTTGGTCGGCAAAACTTTAATTTCAGCGACTAAAAAATATTTTAGTCGTTGTATAGATAGTTTTGGCAACTAAAATAAGTTAGTCGCTAAATGAAAAAGAAAAATTTACTTTTTATGTTTGGCGACCAAAATTTTGGTCGGCAAAACTTTAATTTCAGTGACTAGAAAATATTTTAGTCGCTGTATAGATAGTTTTGGCAACTAAAATAATTTAGTCGCTGAATGAAAAAGAAAATTTTACTTTTTATCTTTGGCGACCAAAATTTTGGTTGGCAAAACTTTAATTTCAGCGACTAAAAAATATTTTAGTCGCTGTATAGATAGTTTTGGCAACTAAAATAATTTAGTTGCTGAATGAAAAATAAAAATTTATTTTTTATCTTTGGCGACCAAATTTTTGGTCAGTAAAAATTTAATTTCAGCGACTAAAAAATATTTTAGTCGCTGTATAGATAGTTTTGGCAACTAAAATAATTTAGTCGCTGAATGAAAAATAAAAATTACTTTTTGTCTTTGCTGACCAAAAGTTTGGTTGCAAAATATTTATTTTTAGCGACTAAAACATAATGTATAAAATTGAATTTGCTTATCTGAAGGAGCTCTCTCTTCCCCATTTGTGGGTCATCGATCTCAATCCCTCAAGGCGCTCTGTATGTCTTTGCCACCATCGCCGACACCACCGGCGGTCTTGGCCTAACAGCTAGTCTAGTAAGAAGAAAAGAGGCATTTATCTATCACGATCTTCCTCCACTGATAAAAATCGTATTGATCTTGATTGAGAAATCAACCTTGGAGTTGAAAGGGTTGGTGTGGCCAGAAGTGAGAACTCCTTCAAGCCATTTATCCATCACCCTTCATTGTCGAAGCCATCATTCTATATCTCCTACAGACCCAACCCATTGAAGAAAATAGGGCTACTTACGTGTAGATCCCAATAGGTGGACTTATTGTCTAATAAGTCCTATGGGAAAATTTTGTCATAAAAAAAGTCACTAATTGTAAGTTTTAGTGACAATTTATAAAAATCATGACCAAAAAAAGTCACTAATTGTCAATTTTTAGTGACATATATTAAAAATTGTCACGAAAAAATTATTTTTAGTGACAATTTTACCAAGACTTATTTTCTACAGGACTTGATGGGAATTAAGTCCAACTATTAGGACCTATTGGTAGTTTACCCAAGAAAATATTCATACCTAGATCTCGATTAGCACATATGACTGTAAGCCTTGTGGTGGTGATACCACAGAGCAACTCATCAATAGCTATAGGCTAGGGCTAGGGCTCCACATCGATTGAGCTGCCATCAGTTTGACTAATTTGATGGTGGGTCCATCGTTGTTCTATGGAAACAAGCCGACCATGCTTGATCTTATTCTTAGGCTGGGGATTAGAGCTGGTGGAGCCTCCACTGCTGGCTTTTCGACTTTGTTTACTTCGATTGGAGATGGGCTTCATGTTGCGGTGGCCAGTGGCGAAGCCATGAAATTAAGTTAGAGGGGGCAGTTATTAATTATAATTTGTTATTGTAAAAAAAATCATGATCAATATTAAGATAAGAATAATTTTATGAGCTAAATTTAAGCATAACAAATTAAAAATCATTATTAATAGGAACAAATCAAAATTCTATAATAGTGTGTAATACATCAGTGCGGGATGGTAATATAAGTTTGTAATTTTGGCACAAAAATTTACCAGGTTTCAAAATTCCTAATTTTAGAAAATAAAAATACACCATTTATAGCACAAAATATTATAAAATCTATTTAATTTTTATTTGACAAAAAATATTAAACAGATCTTATTGGTTATAAATGATGTGTTTTGAACGTAAATTATTACATAGTCTTCGAGTACCATATGATGTTGCCTATGTGATGCTCAAAATATGAGAAATCACAAATTACACTAAATAGTTTGTCAACTACTTCAAAATAATGACTTAATTATATTCAATCCATAAGATTTCGTACTACACTATTGGTTTAAACTACTACGTAAATACATTTTGTATATGCCCACATAACAAAAACAAAAAAAATTTCAAAATTGGAAACATCTAAAAAAAAAATGAGTTGATAATATTGGAAACATCTGTAAAATTTTTGGCGACCAAAAAATTGGTCGCAGATCTTAAAACGACTCCGTTTTGAATGTTATTTAAGTAAATATTGATTCAATACCGACCAAACAGTTTTGTTGGGAAAAAATTGCCCTATCAGCTGAGTGAATTTTTCAAACTCTTTATACAGTCACTCCCGCCCACCACTCCTTATACGCACCTCATCGTCGATTCTCCTGCTCGATTGTGCTCAACAAAGTCGCTCCTCCTCCGTCATCGCAGTCGCCTGTGTCGATTTTTCGACCAAGCATCAGCGGCGCTTCAAGAAGTACTTGGGCCTCCATTGTTAGGTATGTATTTCTCTCTCTCTCTCTCTCTCTTTCTCTCTTTCTCTCTCTCTCTCTCAATCTTTGTAGTTGTGTTTCATTACTCCTCTTACTCACATGGTTGCTCTATCTTTTCGCACCTAACAGCACCACCATCACCATTTTTCTGCTATAACCAGTTCGCTTATTTTCAAACAACCCCAACATCAGGTATGGGTCCTCTCTCTCTCTGTCACTCAATTTCTCTATTTTCCTTTGTTTTCCCTAATTGTCAAAACCAATTTTTTTGAAAATCGCTAATTTTAAAACCCTATTGAGTGAATGTTTAATGGGATGGACTAAAATCATACTCTCCAGATAATGCAAAAAATGAAAACTGATATATATATATATATATGTATATATATGTATATTCTTGTTTGTTCTGTAAAAAAATAGTTGCCATTGTGTCTAGGGTTCAAGTAATTTGTGGATTCTGTTGTTATTTTGTTTTATTGGCTCCAACTGGGAATGCTTTGTTGAAGTGTTGATCACCATTCTTTTGAGGTTTTATTCAACAGTGTAACGCGTTGATCACCATTCTTTTGAGGTTTCATTCAACAGTGTAACATGACTTGTATGTGCAAGTTCTAGAACTCAATTCTTCCTGTGAGGTTTCACCCATCTCTTAAAGACTTCTCAAAAACAAAGTTTCCCTGATGTGTTCTTGATTGGTATTCAAAGGGTCGATCTATCTCAGCAATTTGATAAACATGGCTAGACCTCTCGCTTTCGAAGTGACTAGTGTCATTGCAACACCATCTTGTGATCTTATAGGTGAGAGATAAGAATGGCAAAAGCTCCTTACTTCCCCCTTTTCAGTTCATAAGCACCACGAAAGTATCAGGGGGACTTCGATTTCAACTTGAATCGCCAGAGTTTCTAGCAAACAAACCAAAATAAACACGTTATACGTGGTGGGATGCATGAGCAGGTTATTGCATAAGCAGCTCTGTTCATGGCTTAACACTAAGCCAGCTTCAAGAGCCAAAAACAACTTGGTGAAATACTTAATCAATGGCATAATACAAAGATTAACTCAGGTTTATAGGTATGAACATATCTACAGCCAAAAGTACTTCTACACAACTCAGAGCAATTTCAAGCTTGCTCAAAACCATGTTCAGTCATTAAAATGAAGAGGAATAGTTCTCAATTATGTAAGAGTGGAAAGATCAACAACATAAATGATACAGCAGCACAAACATTTAATGTTATGTTGTTCAGTGCACACAGATGACCAAAGCTATAGATATTTTTTGTAATAGGTTCTTAGGTGCTACACTACTCACTGGCCTTGTAGGCCAAATGGTATTTGGTTGGTCTCTCAACTTTGATATGAGGGGCTCAATTCTTGTTGTCTTGCCTAGTCAACAAAAGTAAAAATTCCTACATATTACCTTACTTTTGTGACCTAATTATACATCTGAAAATAAGAGGAATTATTTAAATCTGACTAGGTCATGAAATAATCAACAGTTTGCAATGAGGCTATATGGCATAGGTGGTCATTTGGTTTGAAATGTTCAGTTCTTCCAGAGAAAACCTTTCGAATCATAGTGGTCATTTGGTTTGAATGCTTTGTTGAAGTATTGATCACCATTTCGAATCATAGTGATCAACCTTTCAAATTATTATGTCTTCAACATGTGTCATTTTCTTCAGATCAAGCAGCACAGACCAAAGCATTCAATGAAATGAAGCAAACAATCCCCTGAAATGAGTTCCTAAAAACTTGAATTATCACTATTTCTAGTACCAGAAAACTTGACTTATCAACTCTTGTTTTAATTGCAAGTTAATCCAAACATATGTCCACATAGGCCGAAAAGAAATTTTTTCATACTTAAATGCACGCATGCGTATTGTTCACTTATTCTTCTTACTTATGTATTGATGTTTATGAATGATGTTTATGAATGAAGTTTCTTGTGAGTGTTATTTTTGGAGTCATAAGGTGCATTGATGTTTATGAATGAAGTTTCTTCATTTCTTTAGAACCATACACATTCATATGTCACTAAAATCATAGATTTCACCTAAACTACTTTATGAATTATGTTACTAGCATTGACAAAAATAATTAATTATGAAAGTCAATACTTTATTATTGCTATTGTTGCTGGCCATTTGCTTGGCCTTTTCTAGGGCCATATTAGCAGGCTATAAAACCACCAAATGAGCCCATTTTTTTTCACGTAGAAAATAAACGTTTAGCATGTCTAGGGTAGTTTATTACACTTTCTCTTTTCAAACCCTAATTAATGTAATGGTTGTCTTTAACCTTTCAAATGGCCCAAATAGACAAGGGTTGGATGACAATAAAAAATAGATTAAGTAGTAGGGAGTATCAAAAAGGGGTGAATTCATTTATTGAATTTGTGAAGATAAATGTAGGCTTCGAGGATAAGATTCGGTGTCCATGTATCGATTGCTTTAACGACAAAATACATACAAGCCACGTGGTAAAGATTCATTTGATTAGAAGAGGGATATCTCTTTCTTATAAGACTTGGGTGCACCATGGGGAACTTGTTCCTGTGGCTCAACCTCTCATACCGAATGAAGGTCACCATGTCATATATAGTGAAATTGTAGTGGAAGATCGGGATATCGGGGATGATTTGCCTACAATGTTGGAAAAGGTTTGCAGGGGTTTTGCAATGGATGAGGAAGGGGACGAATTACCTGCTAGTTTTGAGAATGTGGAGGGGCGCAACTTTGATAAATTATTTGAAGATGCTCAACGTAAACTATACCTGGACTGCACAAGTTTCACTATGTTGTCATTTGTTATTAAGATGCTTCACATTAAGGTGTACAACAAGTGGAGCAATAACTCATTTGATATGGTTATGAAAGTTTTCAAGGCTACTCTACCTGAGTGGGATGAGACTGTTCCATGGACCATATATGCCGCCAAAAAATTCTTACGTGACTTGGGTTTGGGCTACGTTCCCATTTATGCATGTAGGTATGACTGTGCATTATTTTGGAAGGAGAATGCAAATCTTCATAATTGCCCCAAGTGTAAAGAGCCTAGATACAAGTTGGACAACGAAAAGGATAAGAAGATCCCTCATAAGATATTGAGGTACTTTCTGTTGACATCAAGATTGAAGAGATTGTGTATGTCCAAGAAAAACGCTACAGATATGAGATGGCAAAAGGAGAAACGTCTGGATGATGGAATATTGAGGCATCCGGCTGATGCTGAGGCATGGAAAGAGTTTGATTGGCAACATCCTGTGTTCGCCATGGATCCACGAAATGTAAGGCCAGGGCTTGCCACCAATGGTTTCAATCCATTTGGAAATATGAGCACATCATACAGTATGTGGCACGCTATCCTAATGCCTTACAACCTTCCACCGTGGAAGTATATGAAAGAGCCTTTCTCTATGATGTCATTGCTTATTCCTGGACGATTGGCACCTGGAAGAGATATTGATATTTACTTACAACCATTAGTTGATGAGTTGAAAGAGTTATGGGGGGATGGGGTGCAAACTTATGATGCCAAAAACGAACAATTATTTACAATGCATGCTGCAATGATGTGGACCATCAACGACTTCCCTGCATATGGTAACATGTCCGGGTGGACAACCAAAGGTTATTTGGCTTGTCCCATGTGTAGCAAGGACGCATCATCACAAAGGTTAACAAGTAAGAGAGGGTACATGGGTGCTCGTCGTTACTTTCCCGAGAACCACAGATAGCGAAGGAGCAAGTTGTTTAACAGACAAAGTGAGGTTAGGTGCAGACCTGTGGAGTTATCAGGGGAGCAACTATTAGAGCAGATTGAGACTGGGACATACAAGCCATTTGGAAAACATCCAAATAACAGGAAAAGACAAAGGGACGAAAATCCAGTGTTCAATTGGACAAAGAGAAGCATTATGTTTGAGTTGCCTTACTGGAAGACGCTTAAGCTTCGACATAACCTTGATGTCATGCACATAGAGAAGAACATTTGTGACAATTTGATGGGAACACTATTAAATGTTGATGGGAAGAACAAGGACACAGAAAAAGCACGGATTGATTTGGCAAATTTAAAAATTAGGAAGGAGTTACACCTACAGAGGCGTGGAGATGGGTCATTTGTGAAGCCGCCAGTTGTGTACACATTATCCACGAATGAAAGACAAGGCTTTTATGCTTTTTTGAAATCAATCAAGTATCCTGACGGTTATGCAGCAAACATCTCCAATTGCGTGAATGCTGACAGTGGCAAAATCTCAGGCCTCAAAAGTCATGATTGTCATGTGCTTGTACAACGACTACTTCCGGTTGGGATGCGTGGGTATCTTAACAATGCAATTGGTACAACTCTTTTTGAGTTAGGAAATTTCTTTCAACAATTGTGTTCAAAGACGTTGAAGGTGACAGATTTAGAGAAACTACAGGATCAAAGCGCACTTGTACTTTGCAAGCTTGAGAAGATTTTCCCTCCAGCTTTCTTTGATGTCATGGTTCACTTGGTTGTTCAGTTGCCGCGCGAGGCTATACTTGGAGGGCCAGTGCAATATCGATGGATGTACCCAATTGAACGGTAATTATTTATGCTCTTACCATATCACGCTCATCAACTGTTAATGGTAGTCCATATTGTTGTTTAGTATGGACATAATAAAATTTTTTCCTTTTGTAGGCTACTTGGAACTCTAAAAGGATTTGTTGCCAATAAAGCTCATCTGGAAGGTTCAATTGCGGAGGCATACTTTTCCAAAGAGTGTATAACTTTCTGCTCGATGTATCTTGATGGAATTGAAACAATGTTTAATCAAGAAGAAAGGAATGATGACGGTGGTGACCACGGCTCAGGGTTAGCCATCTTCTCTCAAAATGTTCGTCCATTTGGTCTAATCAGTAGGGCACCAGATGTGTCTGTCAACGAACGAGAGATTGCTCACTGGTTTGTCTTGTACAATAGCTTTGAAGTGGAACAGTACGTAGAGTAAGTTTTCATAGTAGAAAGAATTTACAGAGCAAATTTAAGTTTGTCCAATTATTCGTAATTATCTCTCTTACTTATCTACTCTTCTTATTAACTAGGGAACACAAGAACATTTTGCAAAATGGAAGTACTTGTGACACCACAAAGAGGCAACGAGATGAATTTCCTAAGTGGTTCAAAGAATGTGTAAGACATCTATTTATCAAACATTTGAGCACATTATGCTATAATCAGCTTCAAGAAAGTAACATAACAAGTATTGGTTATGTAGATAAATCAGTTGCGGAATCAAGGGTCGCCGGAAGCAACCGATGAATTGTGGTCGTTGGCGAACGGTCCTAGTGCAATAGTCAACACACATTCGGGATGTGTTTCTAATGGTGTTCGATTTCATACCATTGACCGTGATAACCGTTGTAAAACTCAAAATAGTGGGTTAGTTGTAGAAGGGGAGCATGAGGGTCATTCAATGCATTTCTATGGTTACTTGAGCAAAGTGTGGGAAATGACATATTTGTTTAGACATCGAGTTGTTTTGTATAAATGTGAATGGTATAACACCGGTAGCAAGAAGACTTGTCTCATGGATACACATGTCACAAGTGTTGATGTAAAAAGTCGATGGTATGAACATGACCCCTTCATATTCCCAGCTCAAGTAGAACAAGTATTCTACGTTAATGATACCAACTTAGGTGGGAATTGGAAAGTTGTAGAACGATTCCACCATCGAGGAATCTGGAATGTGCCAGAGATGGATGGTGTACCTGATGATGTTCTCAATAGTGTGTTCCAACAAGACGAAACCACCGAGGTTGTAACAATTGTGGACGACAATGGTATGCAATTTGAAGGCGGTGGCGATGAAGGGGTTTTGTGTAGAGATGATATTGAATGTGAAATTATTCCAAATACAATGGTTTTCCAATCTCGTAGTCAAACACAAGTTGAGGGTGTTGATGATGCTTTCATTTGTGATAGCGCTGTGGACGCACTCCCGGGAACTCATCGAATGTCGGCGCGTGGCCTCCGGGCGAGGGGCGCGCGAATTCTCGTTTTGTTCTCTGAGCTACCACAGTTCAGACTCAATGCCACGGCTCTGAATCTAATCTCACAATGTGCGATATGAGACCGATAAATCACCAAAGAGTCCAAATCCGGCAAATCATTTTGAAATAATTACAATGAAATAAATATATCAGAATAAGTTTATGAACCCTAAATTTAAATGTTCCTTTCTTTTGTCTTCTTAGATTTTAAATTTTTTTATCTTTTATTTTATATAATTATGATTGAATGGCGAACGTGACGTAGTGGTAAAGCTACCCCTTGGAGACCTGGTGGTTACAGCATGGAAACAGCCTCTCTGTTTGCTAGGGTAAGGCTGTGTACATCAATCATTCCCTAGATCTCGCTTAAGCGGGAGTTTCGTACACTGAGTACTATATCAAAAAAAAAAAAAAAAATTAGAGGTTGGAAAGATCAGAAAAAACGATAATCAAAGAATAAGATAATCAAAGAAGGGTAGATTAGCTACAAGAGGAGTTAAGAAAACTCGCAAGAAATCTGGAAAAAAAAAAAAATTCAACGAAAGAGGAAGAAGAGGAACTAACAGAAACTCATCGAAATATTGAACTTTGCCAGCACCGTCGTATTCGAAGAAGAGTTATTTAATTTTTTAAAACTAATAAGAAAAAATTGCATGAGGCATGAATAATTCTGGGGATGCAGACTTATGATCCCTAAATTTATCCAGAATGATAATGTGCAGTTGAAATTGAATTTGTATAATGTGAAATCTATATATCAAATAAATCTAAACTATTAGATAATAATTTTAAATAATTAAATCTGAATTTGTAATATTACCGATGAGGCATTAGATATGAATGATGAGATGGTGATGACCCAGATTATATGATGATGAAGAAAGGAAATGTAATAGTTTTTTGGTTTGTTTTGTTTTTGGTAAAAGTAATTTTGGTCTTTTTCATGTGATACGTCAGTGCCATGTGGAGTTTTTATTTCTACACAATTTTAAAGGAGTGTTTGAGAATCAATTTTTTTTATAAAAAGTCATACAAAAAGTTAAAAATAATAATTTGGTAACCTTTTTTACTTTTTGATTAAAAAGAAAGAACCAAAAGTTCTTCATCCCTTCAATAACTGCATAAACCATACGTTTGTTACATCCATAGTCTATTATCCATTATTTGGGAATTTTATCGAACACTTAGCGTGTACATTTGTGTTTTTTTGTGTCAACAACCTCATTTGGGAATTTTGACTAGGCGTGCAATTTGGATGGGCTTAATCCGAACAATCCGAGTTTGGCTTGAATTTTTTTTTTTTAAATTTAGATAAGATATTTTTAAATTCGTACAAGCTTAGACAAAAATTTAGAAGTTCAAATTAAATTTGAGAGAGTTTGGATAACGACATTAACCAACTCGAGCAATTCAAAACTTGAATTATACATATATACATATATAAAAATATTGAATACATATAAAATATTAGCCATTATATGATATTAATGTAATTTAGATTATTAAATCATATTGAATATATATTATATATACAAGTAACACAAAATTTTATATTTTTTTATTCTGAGTCATTAATTGTAAAGATTACTATAACGACATCTCTTTTACATTATATAAATTATTTGTTTTTGATGTTATTAATGATTTTGTAAAAAAAATGTAAATAAAGTCTAATTTTAATAATTTTGTTGAAAAAAAAAAGAAAAAAAAATTATTTACAATTTGGGCAATTCAGGTAACTCGAACATTTCAAATTTAACTCAAGGTTAGATTTAGACAAACAACTTCAAGTTACAATTTGAATCTGAATAGATCTCAACATAAGATTGGTTTAAATAACCTCTCAACCCGACCTAACCGAGTTACGCACCTAATTTTTACGCACACTTCGCACGTTTAAATGGAAAAAGGCCATGTATGTGGTGTTTTATGAATTTGTGTGAAAGAAGAGACTAGGAGACTAACCATTTTAAGATTGAATTTGTAAGGGTCATTCTGGACTGGACTTCTCAATCCTCCACCAGTACAAGTGTTCATTGATTTTTATTTATTTGTAGTAAATTAAAAAAAATTCTAGTAAACTCTTAATTTTAGACCTTAGAGTAGATTAGAAGTCTCCAAAAATAAATAATAATAATAATAAATTAAAAGATTAAATAAAGACAAAAAAAAAAATAAAAAAAAATACACTTTTTCATTAGTTTTACTTAATGAAAATAATCAGATAATTTAGATTGAAAACAAATAAAAAAATTAGGATTTAAATAGTAAAATTAAAAATTCTAAATTTATTATAAGGGTCATACTTGAGATTTTTTTTGTTATTGTTGTAATTTCCCTTAATTATTTATACCTTCTTCATGTCATTAGGTATTTTTTGGACATGTCATAACATTTATATATGGATTTGCATTTTATAAAAATAAATCAATTTGAAACTTTTATATCTATAATCAAGTGAACAACGAGAATGATGCAACACTTCATAGTTATTGTTTTGTTATTATTTCAATTTATAGCTTAGAGTTCACATAAAAGTGAATTTTTTACCGCATCCATTGCAATAAAACAGCATAGCTTACTTCCATGTAATCTGTAACAATGTTTTGATCCCAAATGTATTTTGTAATATTTGCTGACACTTTGTCTAGTACATTTTTCAAACCTAGTCTACGTCTCCACCTCCAACGACTAGCTTTGTCAAATGCATTTGCAGTAGCTTTGCAATTTTTTCAATTTATGGCTTGATTAATTTTTGGGAACTGAACTCTCACAACTGGAATGTACAGTTCCTTACACTTAGTTAAAGCAGCTTTTACCTTTTGATGCAACTTTGGTTGGATTTAATAAACTCAGTCGTGAAGTTTAAGAAAACGAAATGAGACTTAGCCCTTGTAAATTTGCATTTTTGCTTCGATGGTCTGAGTTTATAATTGAGAGACAAAGCTCAGTATTTGGATCTGCCTCGTAAGTTCGTAACATGTTTATGTTAGTAGATCAATCGCAACCAAAGTTTGAAACATTGTCAAAACAAAGATGAATGAAGGAAATGATAAAATCTTCATGATTAGGCTATAGAGAAGAGAAGATGGTTTGATGGATCTTAGTCAAGCAAAGGAGTCAGCTCTTCTTATGTATAACTCGACTTTTGTCTCAATTTACAACCAAACTTTACTCATTATATCTTGAGGCTAATTTGAGGATCTTGTTTTTAGAAAAGCAACTCCATTTAGTGCAATTCTCTATTTTACAAAATAGTTCAACAAAATTAATAATATTGCTACCAAACTATGTGATTGTTGTTTTGTGAAATCGTGTTATAAATAATATAAAATTATATTTAGAAAATATAACTAATTTTTCCCTTTCTTCTATTCTTTCCTTCTGGCTTCTATAAATAATAGATTGGCAACAAACAATTAACAAATGGTTTCTAGGGGGTTGCTTGACATTGTCGCAAGTTTCTTGTTTTTTGTTTTCATAAAAGAGAAGTTTTCTGTTTTTTTTTTTTCTTGGGTGAAAAACTTCTTTGGTGAGTTGCCACAACTGGTTTCATGTTCTTCTCTTTTTTGGACCTCAAATGTTACAAGTCTAAGCATTGAAAATATGTATTTTTTCAGCTCATTTTCAAATGGGGCCCGTTAAAGATTTGTATAATCTCACAATTCACATGAGTCCTACCCGAAGTGATCATGATTGTGTTTGATCTTGACGTGTATTGCTTACATGTATGGTCAGGTGACAAAAATTGAGTTCATGTTTGATCTTGATGCGGATACGACATTGTTAATTGCTGGTGAGACAGTGGAACAGCTTGATCTGCCAAATGAAGATGTGACTTTGATTGCTGAGTTAATCGATAACTTGATTGTCAAAACGGTACCTTGTTGGATGCCTTCGTTTGTGAGATTTTGTAAAATGTTCATATAAGGATTCAATCCTTGTTTTTTTGTTTCTATCTATTAGAAAAATATTGAATGATCAATTAATACATTGTTATCTCTAATTTGATAAGTTTACTTCAACATTATGTTGAATAATGACAAACATACATTTTAGTTCAGTAGCCTTGTGAGTACATCCAATATGTATAAGAAAACATTGAAGGCAATCAAAGACAACAACCAATGTTCAATCAGATAGTTTGGCTTTTGATATGTATAAAAAGAGGCAGAGTATATAATAGATTTTGGGAGCTTTCACATTTGCAATTTCATGAATATTCACCACCAGCCTGCAACCAGTAGCATTGCACATCTAATTTTAAACAGCATTTTACATCCCCACACTTCATTGATGGATATGCATGTTGGGGTAGTGGAAGCATGAATGGGATTTATTGACTTCAAGAAGAATATGAAAGGGATGAGAATAAAAATTGCAAAAGGCAGAGTTTATATACTTACTTAGATGAACAAAGACTTGCTGATAACCATTAGATGACTAAATCAAAATCTAGAAAATAGCTCAAATCTTACAGAGCAGCTGCTGTTAAAAGAGATCAAGTAATTCAATGGCCTCTAGAGACGAATGGCTCTGTGATTGTTACTGATGGAACAGAAATTGGTGCCACATCCTGTCCATTTGTGACTTCACTGAAATCCCGAGACTTAATTATATCTCTCAAGTTATCAGGTAGTTGAGCTTCACCTTCCAAGTATTTTACCACATCAGACATGCTCGGCCTAGCTGCACCCACAGTATGTGAGCAAAGCAACCCCAGCTTCAACACCAACTCAGCTTCCTCAACCACATACTCAGTTACTAGGCATTGATCAATGGCCTCAAGAATGTTTCCCCTTTCCAAGCACTAAAACACCCAATCTATCAAAATTATCTTCTCAAAAGAAGCCTGGTGTTCCACCGGCCTTCTACCGCAGAGAACCTCTAGCATAAATGTCCCAAATGCAAACAGATCAGTGCTTGTATTTGCTTTTCCAGTACGAGCCAACTCAGGTGCAATATAGCCAAGGGTACCGGCTACATGGGAGGTTTGAGGATCGGTTCCATGGTCACATAATTTGGCAAGCCCAAAATCCCCTAATCTTGCATTGAAGTCATTGTCTATCAAGATATTGCTGGCCTCGATATCTCTATGAATGACAACCTGTATCCATTGGCGGTGCAAATAGAAGAGGCCTGATGCTACATCTTTAATGATCTTAAATCTTTGCATCCAATTTAGCATCCCCTTGGGTTGGCCATAAAGAAACTTGTCAAGACTTCCATTGGGCATGAAATCATAAACCAAGAGGAGTTCTTGCTTATGCCGGCAATAGCCAAGGAGGCGGACTAAGTTTGGGTGGCGCAGCCGGCCTATGGTTGCAATTTCTGCTACAAATTCCCTCATTCCTTGTCTTGAATCGTGGCCAACTCTTTTGACAGCAACCTGAATATTCGATGTTGGTAGCACACCCCGGTACACCCTACCAAAGCCTCCCCTGCCAAGAAGTTCTCCCTCTTTGAAACCCTTTGTCGCCATGGATAGAATCTTATGACTGAATTTATGAGGGCCGCTCTGGAACTCCCAATCCTCCAGCTCTTTTGTGAACTTTTTCTTCCTCGTAATTAGCAGAGCACCAAAGGTGAGGGCTAGGAGTACAAGGAGTCCTATGAAGGGAAAAACAATTGCCAATGCCAACATTATCTTTTTATTTTCTTTCACTTGTGGTGTCCCGGGGATCTTGGGAAGGCGAGACCGGTCGATTGGTTCAGCCTGACCATTCATCTTAAAACTCCAACCTAGTATGTAATGGGATGAGGTAGGTAAACCTGTGGAGGTTGAAAAGTCTACCTACATGTAGTCATGCAGGACTGGTGAAAGATCTTGCGTCAAGGATAAGAGTGGGAGGTCAGGCTTGGGTACATTAATTGGAGAAAGGGTAACGTTAAGTTGCTTGTCTACTCCATTATATTCCACCCACCGCTTTTGAGGTTTAGATGTTTAAAGGTATCATTTTCACATGTAGGAAAGTAACCTGCACTAGCAGACTTGATTGATTGCAAGCCGTTAATATCGATGCCAACATGGTTGTCATCTATGTCCACGAATTCGAGGTCTTGGTAGGTGTCTAGCTCAACAGCAACAATATGATTTGAACGAAGCCCAGTGTTGGTATTATTGAAGATCCCAATATATTGGGAAGGTAGAGCTCCTTGGAGCTCTTTGGAAGGTGAAACTGTTGAAAATCAAGCCACGTTTTCATCAGATGCCATATGCATCAATGCTTTCGGTGATTATTTAATTCATATGCTTTATTTAATTCATATGCTTTCGGTGAGTGTATGCTGATATAGATATAATATATATTAATATGTAGTGGCCTCGTGGCCTGCTTGTTTGTGTTGGCCTCGTGGCCTCGTGGCCTCCATCTGATCATATTGTATAAACCTCCTATATAATGGAGTAGCATTGTAAGGCTTAAGACATTGAAATAAAAAAAGTCTATGTTTAGTCTTTCAATCACTCTCTCTCTCTCTCAATATTAATATTTCTCAGAAACAACAAAGGCCAATCCATGGTCATGGCCACCAAGTCTTGGGTACTCCGGTACAATTGCAAAAATGAAAGTGGTAGAGAAGGAGATGACACTACCGTCGTTTGTGGAGTTCTTGAATTGGAGCGGAAAGTTGTAGAAAGCGCGACAGATCTCTTGCATTGTAGTATTGGTTAGCGTGAATAGGCCATTGGAATCAAGCTTTGCACTTCCAACCAGCTTCAGTGCGTATCCATTAAACATGAAATGATCCAGAGGACTACTGGAATATACAAATTTCACAAGGATAAATAACCCCACGATCATGGTCATGTAAGTCATGACTAGCTTATCTTCCAAATGTTACATGAAAATGAACTATTGTCTCCAGTGGAAGTCCTTTAAGTCCTCATGACTTGCTTAACTTAAAAATACTAACTAAACTACCGTCTCCTTTAAAGTCTTTTTTTATTAAGTCATGACTAGCTTATCTTTATCCACACACATTTTCCACGCCATGGAAGCCTTTAAGTCTCGTCGCAGCTCATGAGGAAACTTCCACTACCTTTCTAGCCTAAACGTGGGTTCACGTTTTTCTTTTTTCAGCAAGTGTCCCAAGGATTCTAAAATGGTTAGTCTTCTTGGGGCTTTGCTTCTTTTCTCTCTCCAACTACTCATTAATATGTTCAATCTGTTCTTTCACACAATTAAATGGAATCAAGGAACACCACATACTTGAGAGTCAGAAATACATATTATTTTTCATGCAACATGCCAAGTATTTGTTAGACGCAAAAAAAAAAAAAAAAACACTAGTATAACATGCTGAGTATTCGACGAAATTCTCAAATCAAATAGATATAGACTATTTAACATCTTTAAGCAGAATTGAAAAAAATAAAAGCAAAAAAATGAAGAGAAGATGTGCTGTATTGGAATTGACATGTGCTTCATGGTGTGAATAAAGGGATAGAGAACTTTTGGTTCTTCCATTTTCTCTTTCACACTTTTCTCTCTTTTTTTTCATTGGGCTAGCTGACTCACAGTATGATAGCTATGCTTCAATCACACCACTACCATCCATGTGATATGGGCAAACACTTAATGAAATATTAATTTAATAATAATTATATCATAAATAAAAATGATCATAATAGATATCCAATAATATCCATAATATTATGTGAAAAAATTCTCTGTACACATCTTTTAAGAACAAAAAAATCTCAATGTACACATTTTGAGTTAAAAAAAAAAAGTAAACCCTAGTTTTTCCATTGTTGTTACATTGTTGGGAGAGATTGCAATTTTTATTTTTATTTTTTATTTTTTTTGGATTCAACTAAAATTAACTAAGAAGATTGAAGAACTGGGTTGAGGATTGTTAATTAGTGAAACACAGTCCTCAAAAAAATAGTAAATGTGTTATGCTCTTTGGTTTATGATTGATTATTTTTGGTTTATGATTGATTATTTTTTGTTTATCTTCTTATCAACATAAAATGCTATTTGGTTTATGATTAAAAAATTGGGTTGAAGAACTGAAATTAACAAAGAAGATTGAAGAATTGGGCTGAGGCTTTTTTTTTTTTTTTTTTTTTTTTTTTTTAGAATTGGGTTGAGGATTTTTTATTTATTTATCAACATTGGAGATCCAAGCCCGAAAGGCACAGAAAAGAATCACCGTCAGAGAGCTCGGGGAGAATGCAAGAAAAGTGTAATGACAACTCTGTTGCACTATCACTGTTGGATTTAAGTCTAAGGCCTAATCAATCAAGTGGACGAAAGAGGAGAGGGAGCACCATTTCTGATGGGAATTGTGATGAAGAACGATCGAAATCGGGTGAGAAATTGAACAAGTTTGGATTAAAGGATAGGTTTGATCTGAATAGCCAAAATTTTGAAGGAGGGACAAGTGTGTGGAATGAGAGTTGAAGGGATGTGTGTATAATGGCATAAGTAAATGATATAATTGATACTTTTAGTGTGTGGATTGAGAAAATAAATTAATAATTAAATTATAAAATGTGTGTATTGAGAAATGATGTGAATTAAGATAATTAAGTGTGTGAAAATAGAATTTCCTATGTGATATCCTCATTAAAGAAATAAAGAACTTGGGTCGTTTTCATTCTATTTTTCAAACAATGAGACATATCGATAATTTATTTATAAAAATGATATACTGTACGGGGGCGAAATATCCTCTGCTTCCGTACTCCTTGGATTCAAGATTCACGTGACGGCGTCTAACCTGGCAACACAGAAACGGTGAGCTGCCCGGCGGTGGATTGCCGGATAGACCCTCCGACGATCAAGTCAGATCACTTGAGGAAGAAGAAGGCTATTAGAGAGAGAGAGAATGTGTTTCAGATGGCATCAATTGCTTACCTCTAATGTTCATCTTCCCTTCCTTTTTCTAGGCTAGCCATGCAGCCTCAGGATTGTGCGCGCACTACCACTGCTGTCCTTCCCTAGACAAGTGGCAGTGCTCGCCTCCCACCACCTTACGCGTGTAAAGGCCAAATCCTCCATCCAGTACATGCAAAACTGCCAAACGGTACTGACGCATGCCTGGAGCAGATTTCCTCTCCCTCACGCCATTAGCCTAAGTGGCACACCTGACCAGCGTACCAAGACCGGCCTATTCCTTGGAGAAAATCACAACCACAAAGAACACGACCGAGGTTCCGAGCTATCCGGTCGGGCACACGCCGACCACCATCCTGGTCCAAACTCTCCGGGTTAACTGAAGGTGAAGCATGCTGGTCCTCTTCTCAGCCCAGACTCATTCCGGACTGTCATTTGCTCGGTTGCGCCGTGCTAACGCGCGTCTACCGCCGAACGTCTAGCAGTCACAGCTCGGCCAGGCCTTAGACCATCCCTGGTCGGGCAACCTACCTCGGCTGTGTACGACAGGCCGAAGGGCCGCGCCAATTGAGAAGATAGCTCGGCACTGAGAGGTTTGCCGCACCCGCATTACCGTAGCTCGGTCGTACTGTCCGGTGCAAATCTCTCATCTCAATTGCCCCTTAATCCCATCCGAGCTAATCGTGATTGGGGTTACCACCATGACCGAGCTAACAGTCCCTGAGTTGCGTTAGTACCAAGCCGAGCGTGATTGGCTTCAAAGCCGTTACCGAGCTATCCCATTTGGTCGGTCATTGCTTCAGTAGTCTTGTCAAGGGTCGTACAGCCGTACTGACAGAGCCGCCCTCACGGTGCCACGTGGCCTCACGCCATTGGTGACGTGCAGCCCTATAGATGTCTTTTCACGCGTGAAATTCAAACGATTGCTGCCTATTGGCTTTTCCACTACTTTTATACACAAACGAGGGGTGAAACACCCCCCACTGTTCATCTCCAACCACGAGCCCCAAAACCCTAGCTCTCAAGACCTCCCAACTTCTGCCATTGCTGCCGTTATTGCCCCATTGCCTCCTCTATATCCGTTTTTGCTCCCTCAGAAGCTGCAGTCGAGCTCGTGATCGACTGATCCCCTCTTGGCCTCCGTCGTCAGTAAGCTCATTCACCCTTGTTCTTCGTGTTCTTCATGTACTTTGTTTAGGGCAATAGTTGCACACCCTAGGAAGAACTGGAACTGGAATCGGAAAAGCAGATGGGGCTTTCATGCCCCTTGTTTCTTCGAGTAAAACGTACAAACTTTGAATTTAGAATGGACAACTTGAATCTGGATAGGACTGAGCTAAATAGGTAACTTAGATCCATAAATAAAACTTCGGCCGAGCAAAAATCAGTTGTGGCTTCTCGTTGAGGCCGCAATCATGCTGGATATAGGGGGTCAGAACCGAACTAGGAAGGCCAAATCGGCCGGATAGTCGAGCCGAGATAGGGGCTAAACCGGCCACACATAACGGGGGATTTTGACCGAGCTAGAAGTTCCAATAGGAGCCGTGCAATTTATGTCGTGCTAACCCTTGGGCTTATTTTTTAACAATACAGAACAAACTAGGACCGACCAGGCCCCTACAGCATTACCACTAGTGGAGCTCAAAGTCTGAGCAAATACACCAGAATTTTCCACTGAGATACAGATTAAACCACCAAATAAGTAAAACCGAGATAGATGGGAAAGTACTGGTTCATGGTGAGCTCGCTCGGTGCACTAGCCGAGTTTCGTAGGGAGTACAACATTCCAGACGATGTCCATTTAGAGCTGGCCAAGAAGGGAGATACCCTATGGGGTGACCTAGATCGGTGCCCCTTCACGATCGTATCCATCGTGGAAGGAGGGCTTCGCTTCCCGGTCCAACCCTTGATCTGCGAATTTTTGAGGCAGACAAGGCTTTGTCCGACCCAAGTCTCGAACAACACGTACAAGATAATAAACGGTGTGGCCGAGCTGAATAGGAGGCTCGGTCTCAATCTCGGTCTCGCCGAGATATTACATCAATACAGCCTTAGCAAAAATAAGGGTGGGTTTTGCTGGTACCTGAAGGTCAAGAAGGGCCAAGCAAAATTCATAGAGGGTAACCCAGATAAGGAGACAAACGACGATGACTTCTTGTGGGTGTCCAGTCGTTATGAGGACACCGAGGCGCCCATACCGGGCTGGTACATTAGGAAAGATTTTGGCAGTGCTGGTGAGTAGCTCGGCAAACTGCACTACTTTCTTTTTGCATTGATTTTCTTCTTGCCGGTCTAATACTTGTCCTCCTTTTTGTAGATTACAAGCTCTTGGCCGACGACTACTCTCGAGCTAATCAAGAGGCCATCAGAGTTCTGCTTCATCATCCGGCCGAGGAAAGGAAGTCTCCAAAACTCCTCGGCTTCAAACCGACCTACCACTACACATCACCTCGCAAGAGCAGGGTGATTGACTTTCTTCGTGCGCCCTCCCCAGAACCAGATCCAAATCTCCCACCAATCAAACTTGTTCCCCTCACCGCCGAACAAGAAATAGAAAAAATCTGGGCAATCAAATCAATGATCACCGGAGAACCGAGCGACTCCCAACCACCAGAGGTATCTGGGGGGACTTCCTCCACTCCAGCCGAGCAAAAGGAGGAGGCTGTGCTGGCTCTTGCAAGCGAACAACCAACAAGCCGGTCGAAGAAGCAACCGAGAAAAGACCAAACCGGGCAGCATCTAGTCGACGAAGATTCAACCGAGCACACATCCACCGAGTTGGGTGACCAGACCGAACAACTACTCAACGGGCCATCCAAAACCCCAACTACCCCCCCGGTCTGGGCGCCCGAGATCAAGTACAAAGGCCGGGCTGTCTCTGAGGCCGATTCAGTGTACGCAGACAAGGATTACTCCCTCGATTTCAATATGACCAAGGGGCTGATCCTTCCCGCCGACATGAAGAAGCACGACGAGCTGTCCGACTTGAAGGTGCTTCGCTCGGTGACAAAATCGATCGTTTTCGTAAGTTATCCACTTTTTTTTCTTCAAGTTATTGACCGATTTTTGCTCGATTTTCTGAATTCTTACAATCTTTCATTTGTTTTCAGGCCGCGCAAAAGAACTATTTAGCACACGATTGAATGATTGCAGTACGGTAGAGCCTGGGGGATGCCATTGCTGAAAACAAGGCCAAAACGGCTGAAATAGCCAAGTTGAAGCCCGCACAAGAGGCGACCGAGGCCGAGCGCGATACGCTAAGCTAGAAGTTGGGTCGGGCTGAAGAGGATAAACAGTGGGCCGTGAAGTCGACGAAGGCTCGATACCTCGTCGAGCTGCGCAAACTTCGCGATGCCCATAAGGAGGAGAGGGATAAGGCGGTTGACGATGGCGAGGATCGGGGGTATGCCCAGGGCGAAAAAACTTATGAACAGTAGGTGCAGGCGACGAAGGACATCTTTTTCCAGTGCGGCTGGAAAGCTGCCGTGGAAAAAGTTGGCCTTGGACAAGACGCTGAGATGTTCCAACATCCGCCCGCTGCCTATATCCCAGTCTACATGCAGGCGTATGCCACCGCCGCTCAAAAAAGGCTCATCGAAGAGGCGAAGAAAGCCGCCGAGGAAGAAGCCGCCGCTGCACAGCCCGCCGACCGAACTCTTCATGAAACTTCTAAGATGGTCGAAGATGGCGAGGCCGAGTAGGAAGTTGTTGCTACGGAAGATGAGACCGAGGAGGGCTTGACCGAGCAGACAACGATGACTGCCGAGCAAACCGTTGAGATCGATCTTGACTGAAGGCCCACTATTTCCTTCCCTTGTTGCTTTTTATTTTTCCCTCTCTTTTTTTTTGAATGTAACCGGGCTAGGCCCCACCTTTGTAATGTAATTTCCTTAATTAATGAGAATTTGAACTTTTTGCTCGTTGATCTTCTATTCTTGTTCGGTTGCGACGTGCAAAATTTCTTCATTCAAATGTTCATGAATCACAACTGGTAGGTCGGCTACGCCAAGCCAAAATCAGAAGTCCTTCAATTTTTGAGCAAACGTCACCATTTCATTTGGCCGAGCTAAAATCAGCTCGGCTTCATGAATTGGGCAAAACGCGAACGCTTTGATTTGGGCGAGCGAAAATCAGCTCGGACCTTGTAGATGAAATAAAACACCAAAATTTCATTTCGGCAGAGCAAAATTGGCTCGGCCCCTTTCATTTAGATAAAACGCCAAGCATCATGGCCCTTTCGCCGAGCGAAAATCATCTCGGCCTTCTTAGATTGGCAGAAAACCAATATGTCCATGTGGCCGAGCAAAATCCTGCTCGGCCTGTTTAAGTTGCGTAAAACGCCAACATTTCATTTGTCCGAGCAAAGTCAACTTGGTTCTTGTAAGTTGGACAAGACACCAACATCTCGTTGGGCCGAGCAAAGTCAGCTCGGCTCTTTTTGGTTGGACAAAACACCAACATTTCGATTTGGCCGAGCAAAATCAGCTCGGCCTGTGGATTGGTCAGAACACCAATATTTCATTTAAGTTAGTCATGACGCCAACATCCCAATTGGGCGAGCAAAAATCAGCTCGGGCCTTATGTAAATTGGACAATACACCAATTATTTCACTGGACAATACACCAACTGTTTGTGCGGTCTGTTTCTATACCGATGAGAGGAGATCAGTTCGGCCCCTTTCAGGTTGGTCTCCCTGCCCCTGGCATCCTCAGAGGCCCAATATCCTTTCAAATCACATAGTATAAACAAAAAGTAGAGACATTTTTCATTACAAAGAGCAGTGCTATCCTTACACCAAATGCCAGAAGGCTAAAGGTCTAGAAAGCTAAGAAACAAAAGCGATTGTATTTCAAAAGTAAAAGATCTTAAGGTTGGCTACATTCCACGGTCTTGGGATAGCTTTACTATCTAAATCTTCTAGATGGTATGCCCCTTTGCCTGCCAGGCCAGTCACCTTGTATGGTCCTTCCCAATTTGCACCAAGTTTTCCTTCACCAGGGACCACCGTGTTGCCCATCACCTTTCTCAAGACCCAGTCAATTTTGAACAGCTTGGGGTGCACAGCCTTGTTGTATTTCCTGGAGAGTTCTTGCTGATAAGCCGCTATGTGGATCAGAGCCCGTTCTTTTCTTTCCTCGGCTAGGTCAAGCTCTAATGCGACTACTTCATTGTTCAAATCTGGCTGGAAATTCTCAGACCGGATAGTTGGCATACCAATTTCCAGCGGGATAATGGCTTCCATGCCATAGGCCAAGGCGAATGGTGTCTTTCCGGTCGATCGCCTCAGCGTAGTGCGGTATGCCCAGAGCACATTAGGGAGTTCTTCTGCCCACTTCCCTTTGGCTTTTTCAAGACGCTTCTTCAGCCCGTCTAGGATGGTCTTGTTGGAGGCCTCCGCTTACCTATTTGACTGAGGATAGGCCGGTGTTGAATTGTAGAACTCAATCTTCAGCTCTTTGCAAAATCCACGAAAGAGTTTCCCATCGAACTGAGTACCATTATCTGAGATGAGGGCCTTTGGTATACCAAAGCGAGTGATAACATTCTTCCAAACAAACTTCTTCACATCTTTTTCTTTTATGGTTGCCAATGGCTCGGCCTCAACCCACTTGGTGAAGTAGTCGGTAGCAGCGATGAAGAACTTGCGGTTGCCCGGGGCAGCTGGGAGTGGCCCCACAATATCCAGTACCCAAAGCGCGAACGGCCAAGGACTTGTAAGAGGGAGCAACTCTCTGGCTGGCTGGTGGATTTGGTGAGCGAATTTCTGACACTTTTCACACCGGTGAACGTATTTCTGTGCGTCTGCCTACATGCATGGCCACCAGTAACCTTGGGAGATTGCTCGGTAAGCCAAAGATCTGCCCCCTGTATGGCTCCCGCAGATGCCCTCATGAATCTCATAGAGGAAAGCTTCCACTTTGGCGGGATAGACACACTTTAGGACCGGCCCGGTAAAAGACTTCTTGTACAAGGCTCCGGACGGCGAGAGCCAAAACCGCTCTGACTTAGCCCGGATTTTGTTGGCTGCCTTCTTCTCTTCTGAAAAAATTTTATCTTTTAAGAACGCGATGATGGGGTCCATCCAGGATGGTCCCAGGTCGGTGCAGAGTACCTCGGGCACTTATGGTTCCTCAATGCTTGGCCGAGGTAGGAATTCTATCAGAAAAGGATTGGGGAAAGCTGTTTGCGTGGACACAAGGCCAGCTAGTTTGTCAGCCGTGCTATTTTCTTCACAGTTGACTTGCTCTACTCTTATTGCGGCGAACTTCTTGATTTCTGCGCGCACCAGCGCCTGATATCTGGTCATTCTTTCATCCCTGGCTTCATACTCCCAGAGACCTAATTGACCACCAGCTTGGAGTCGCTGAGCACCAGAATAGCCGAAGCTTTCATTCTCAATGCGTTTCTTAGTCCGGGAAGGAGGGCTTCATACTCCGCCTCATTATTGGATGCTGGGAAGCCAAGCGTAATTGCTTGTTTGATGACCGGCCCGTCTGGGGAAGTCAACACGATACCCAGCCCGGTGCCATGCCTGTTGGATGCCCCATCGACAAAGAGCTTCCATATCTTGCCAATGAACAACTTCCAGCAATCAGATGGGTTTTGCGAGCTTCTCAACTTCAAGGTTCTGGTCGGCTCATTCTGGTCTCTTTCCTTGCCTTGGCTGGGTTCATACCCCAATGAGTTATCTGGGCTCTCAAGTTCGGCCGCCATTTGCTCTTCTTCCACTTGCGAGCCAACACCTGTCGCCATTACCTGAACCACGGGTTGTGCTAAATCCGCACCAGCCAAATCAACCAGGCAAACTGGATGCGTTCCACGGGCAAATTCCGCCACAAAGTCTGCAAGAGCTTGAGCCTTGATTGCGGTGCGTGGGCGGAACTTGATGTCGTATTGCCCCAATTCCACGGCCCATTTCAAAATTCGCCCGGTAAAGTCCGCCTTTTCAAAGAGTACCTTAAGCGGAAACTCGGTTAGCACAACTATTGTATGGGCATGGAAATAGTGCGTCAGCTTTCTCGAAGCCATCATCAGGGCCAGGGCTAATTTTTCTAGCAGCAGATATCTTGATTCAGCAGGGAGCAAGGTCTTACTTACGTACAAGATTGGTAGGTGCTGGATGTCTTCAACACGAACCAATACCGCGCTCACCGCGTGTTGAGAGATAGCCAAGTAGAGATACAACTCTTCGCCCGGCTGAGGTGTGACCAGATAGGGGCTGAGGAAAGGTACACTTTTAAGTCTGCCAGTGCACGGTCACATTCGTTATCCCAGAAGAACTTGGCCTTCAAAGTTTTAAAGAAGGGCCTGCAACGATCTGAAGACCAGCTGATAAATCTGTTCAACGCGACTGTCATCCCGGCAAGATGTTGTACGTCCTTCGTGGAGTTCGGGTGCTCCAGCTCTTGTATCACCTTGATTTGGGATGGGTCGGCTTCAATTCCTCGGTTTGTGACCAAAAAGCCCAAGAACTTCCCGGTGCCGACTCCGAAAGCGCACTTGGAGGCATTTAAACGAAGCTTGTGGTGTTAAAGTATAGCAAACATCTCAGCTAGGTCGGCGAAGTGTTGAGACTTCTCCTTACTTTTTACTACCATATCGTCGATGTAGGCCTCCATGGTGCGGCCTAAAAGGGGAGCGAACATCTTTGTTACCATCCTCTGAAAAGTTGCCCCGATGTTCTTTAGTCCGAACGGCATGACTTTATAACAATACAAGCCTTTAGGGGTAATGAACGATGTGATCTCTCGGTCCGGTTCATACATGGCTATCTGGTGGTAGTCACGATACGCATCCAGGAAACTAAACCTCTGATGACCAGCAGTCAAGTCCACCAGCTGGTCAATTCGAGAGAGGGGGAAACTATCCTTTGGGCATGCACGGTTGACCGTCTTGTAGTCAACGCAGACTCACCATTTGCCATTCTTTTTTGGAACAACTACCGTGTTGGATATCCATCGAGGGTATTGCACTTCTTCTATTGCCCCTGCTTTCAACAAATTTTTGACCTCTTCTGCCACTACCTCGGCATGGTGCAGAACCGAGCGGCGAGTCCTCTGAATGACCAGCCGGGCGTTAGGGAAGACATTCAACTGGTGGCAAATAAAGCTGGCGTCGACGCTAGGCATGTCGTAAGGCGTCCATGCAAAAGCCTCCAAATTGGAAACCAAGAGGTTGACATAATCTAACCGCTCGGCGCTAGACAAAGATGATCCCAAGAGGAAGAACTTAGTTGGGTCGTTCTCGTCGATGCGCACTTCCACCAAATCCTCGACCGATTTTTCCTTGACCTTTCTTTCTACATCTTCAAGGACCTCCTTTCCCTCGGGTCCCTCAATCATCTGGACAAACCCTTTGGCTGCTCGGCTTCCATTTACCGCAACGAAGCATTGTTTTGCCATCACCTGGTCTCCCCAAACTTCCTCTATTTGACCGCTTGGCGCCAGGAGGCGCAAAACCTGATGGTAAGTCGACACTACTGCTTGCATGGCGTGCAACCAGCCCCTGCCCAAAATTAAGTTGTAGGTGGATGGGACTTTGAGCACCCAGAACTCTACTTGCTTCGTGACTGTACCCGCTTTGACCGGCAATATGATCTTCCCTACCGGCCATTCTGGCTGAGAGTTGAAGCCAACCAAAGGGGACGTCACAAGGGCCAAGTCCTTGTCCTCCAACTTCATTTGTTTGAATGTGTCATAATACATAATTTCGACCAAACTCCCCTAGTCGATCAAGATCCTCTTGATGTCAAAGTCTTTGACGCGAAGAGTTACCACTAGGGCATCATTGTGGGGCATCTGGATCCGCTCCAAGTCCCTACTCGAAAAGGTAAGGATGTCCTTCTCCTCGGTCTTCCCTTTCTTCACAGCGGGCTGAACGGAGAGCACTTCCCTCATGTGCTCGACTTTCTTAATCATCTCTCTGAGCTCGCAAACCCTTGCTGGTTCAATGATGCCATGGATGACGTTGATTACGCCTTGGGGTGCTGCCTCTATGGCGGCTAGGCCGTTTGGCTCGGTTTGCCCCAATGACGCGGCTTTTATATCCCCATCTATGTATTGGTCAAGATGTCCCGCGGCCACTAGCTCCTCCAAATGTTGTTTGAGCGACAAGCAATCCTCCGTTCGGTGTCCCCGTTCCTCATGGAAGGTGCAGCGATATCTTGAATTGAAGCCTCTCTGTGCATTCCCTAACTTGGTCGGCCGACGAACAAAAGGTTCGCCTCAGATCTCACTCAAGATGCGGTAGATAGGGATTTTAAAGACCGTGGTGATTCCAGTCCGCGCCTTCAATTTTCTCTTGGCATCATCCTCTGCATCACGCGGAGCGTCAGCTTGGTCGTTTCTGCGACCTTTGTTTCTATCATCGCGGTTTGGGCCACATCGTTGATCTTTTGGCCGGTCGTTGGGGCGATTATCCTCCTGCCAGACCGAGTAAACTTTCCCCGCCACCCTTCTGTCCGCAGCCACGGATTGACCTTCTCGGTTGCGGAGGCGGCATCATCCTCCACACGAATGTGCTCATTGATCCGCTGCATCAAGGACTCCATGGTTGTGGGTTGGTGCATTGTGAGCGAATCTCGCAGCCTATGTCCGATTGGGAGACCCCGCTTGTATTGAGTGATCGCCAGATTGGTAGGGCAGTCGAGAATTTCGTTGTAAGTTTCCCAATACCTTGCATTGTATGCCTTCAACGAACCTCCAGATTCCATCTTGACGCCCAAGAGATGGTCGACCTCCTTCGGTGTTCGAGTGTTGGTTTTGAATCTGGTGACGAAGGCTTCCTCTAGTTGCTGTCACCCCTTGATACTCCCTTCTGGAAGCCTTTCGAACCATTTCAGACCCAGTTCTCCCAAGCTTGCTGGGAATATGAGGTACATCAAGGCGTCATTGCGCCGGTGGCCAGCCATTACTTGCCGGTAATGACTCACGTGTATGTACGGATCCGTCTTGCCGTCGTACAAGGTGAACTTAGGTTGATGGAATCCGGCAGGGAGCGGTGTACTCTCGATTTCTGGAGACAGCGGCGTGGCTGTAAGTCTCGCCAGCTCTTTGTCCACTAGTGCAGGAGCCATCACCCTGGGTGTTGGCATTGCCACTTCTTCGCTACAACGAACTTGGGTGCCCAACCTCTGCAACGCCGGCACTCTCTGAGCCTCTCGACGGTGTGCCCTCTCCTCCAACACATCCCTCAGGTCTCTGGAACGGGTGGAGAAAGAGTATCGCGACGTCGACGAGGGGCGCAAGGAGTGGTAGGTGCTGTCGCGAGTGAGGGACCTGTCCTCCATTGGGTTGGAATCCCCAACCCCATAGTTTCTGGTGATAGAAAGAGAGTGCGTCCTTTCCTGGCGGCGGCTGCTAGAACAAGAAGACGGAGTGCGCTCACCGAGGTTGCCCTCTTCAGCAACACCATTCCCCTTAATCTGGCGTTTCAGCATCTCCATCTCAACTGCCATTTTGCAGATGAGGGCGTCTTGGTCTTTGAGTTTGTGCTCCAGGCGTTGCGCGCGGGACTTCCCCCGTCGCCGACGGCCCTCTAGACTCTTCGAGCGATCAATGCTCCTCCCGCATTTGTCTCGCGCACCTAGCGAAGAAGTTTCTAGGCCCGCCATGGCTGAAACATTCGGGGGGCCTTCTCTCCGTCGGACAGACTCTGGTGTGATACCATCGACGACGGACAGTGGAGTTTCGTCGTTGTTGGCCATGGAAATGGTTGAAGAAGCTTGAAGAGTAAGGTTTGAGTATCAAAGACTTCCCACAGACGGCGCCAATTGTACGGGGGAAAAATATCCTCTGCTTTCCGTACTCCTTGGATTCAAGCTTCACGTGACGGCGTCTAACCTGGCAACACAGAAACGGTGAGCTGCCTGGCAGTGGGTTGCCGGATAGACCCTCCGACGATCAAGTCAGATCACTTGAGGAAGAAGAAGGCTATTAGAGAGAGAGAGAATGTGTTTCAGATGGCATCAATTGCTTACCTCTAACGTTCATCTTCCCTTCCTTTTTCTAGGCTGGCCATGCAGCCTCAGGATTGTGCGCGCACTACCTCTGCTGTCCTTCCCTGGACAAGTGGCAGTGCTCGCCTCCCACCACCTTACGCGTGTAAAGGCCAAATCCTCCATCCAGTACATGCAAAACTGCCAAACGGTACTGACACGTGCCTGCAGCAAATTTCTTCTCCCTCATGCCATTGGTCCAAGTGGCACATCTGACCGGCATACCAAGACCGGCTTATTCCTTGAAGAAAATCACAACCATAAAGAACACGACCGAGGTTCCGAGCTATCCGGTCGGGCGCACGCCGACCACCATCCTAGTCCAAACTCTCCGAGTTAACTGAAGGTGAAGCGTGCTGGTCCTCTTCTCGGCCCAGACTCATTCCAGACTATCATTTGTTCGGTTGCGCCGTGCTAACGCGCGTCTACCGTCGAACGTCTAACAGTCATAGCTCGGCCAGGCCTTAGACCATCCCTGGTCGGGCAACCTACCTCGGCCATGTACGACAGGCCGGAGGGCCGCGCCAATTGAAAAGATAGCTCGGCACCGAGAGGTTTGCCGTACCTGCGGTACCGTAGCTCGGTCGTACTGTCCGGTGCAAATCTCCCCTTTCATATACAAGTCTATTTTTTAAATTTATTTTCTAGGCTTGAAAATATATAAGAGAAATGATTGATTAATAATAAGAGAAGATATGAGAGAGTTGTCCTACATAGATAATTGGATGCCATTTGAAAACTAACTTTTGAGATTTGAATAGTAATGCTTTTTATTTATTTATCAAAAAAATATTCAGAGTATGGCGTGTTATCACACATTACATTCTTCGTTGTGTTTCCGTCTTTTTTTTTGTTACAGGGAAATCCTCCCACCCTCCCGCAGGTCCAAGGCAGCGCCCCAAGAGGAGATCACCAGGGTGTCCTGTTGTCCGTTCCGAGTAAGAGACTATAACCTGGAAGCTTGTCCCGACCTCCCAAGGCAAGTTTCGATTAAGTCAGGACTCGCACAGCGGGAGAGAATTAAACCCACACCAAGTAGCTGATTAGGCATCCTTGAGGTCCAACCTCCTAACCAACAGTGCTTCGCCCAGGAGATTGGCCCAAGAGGAGAATTGAACTTGTGACCTTGGGGCTTAAACCCCAAAGCCTTACCACAATGCCACAACCCCTTGGGTTGTGTTTCCGTCTTTACTCACCTCTTTCCCCTCCTTTTATTTTTTCTTTACTGGGTAGGCAGGCTGCACCAACTCCAATAAAGTACAGCATAACGTGGTGGTTGTGTCAGTGGTATGAGTTTGGTTTATTTTTATTAAATTATAAAAATATTTTTGCTTTCTATTCAAAAAAAACAAACAAACAAACAAACAAACATGGTCGACAAGTCATCGTCGGTGGTGGCAGCTTGAGGTACCCTACAGAGTTAGTGGCCAGAGGACTACCAGAAGCTGGCCAGAGATTACGGGTAGTGACTAAGGGGGCCGGAGTTGGCTAGAGGTCACTAGTGGCCAACAGTGCCTTAGGCCTGGGGCAGCTATGGGTTGTGGTTAGAGGGGAGAAAAAAAAATGTGGAAACTTGCTTTGAATACAAGTAAAAAACCTACCTTCTTTTTTTTCTTTTGTTTCAAAGTTTTTTTGACATTTTTTAAATCAACTTAATTTTTTAAAAAACAAAAGCAAGATTTCCTTTCCAATTTTCAAAAAAATCAAAACGACAATAGCAAACGGGAAAGGGAAGCATTACCAAACAAATTTTAGTTGGGATTGTACGGGGGCGAAATATCCTCTGCTTTCCGTACTCCTTGTACGCTGAGCTCCTCTTGACGGCGTCTACCTGACAACACAGAAACAGTGAGCTGCCCGGCGGTGGAGTGCCGGATAGACCCTCCGACGATCAAGTCAGTCCACTTAAGGAAGAAGAAGAAGACTGAGAGGGAGTATTCTCTTTGGGAAAAAAGTTGCATACCTCTAACGTTCGTCTTCCTTCCTCTTTTAAGGCTGGCCATGCAGCCTCAAGATTATGCGCGCACTATCTCTGTTGTCCTTCCCAAGACAGGTGGCAGTGCTCGCCTCTCACCACCTTACGCATGTAAAGGCTTAGTCCTCCCACCAGTACATGCAGAACTGTCTAATGGTATTGAGGCATGTGTGGAGCAGATGTCCCCTCCCTCGTGCCATTGGCCCAGGTGGCACGCCTGACTGCAGTACCACGACCGGCCTATCTCCCACGAAGAACTATCACTACAGGCGCTCAACCGCACTATGCCCCACCGGACTGCCCCTTGGCAAAGGGGCGGCGGGGTGATGCTCATGGGCCGGGCAGGTATTGACCGATGTATCGTGGCATACCGGTCGCGAGGCATGCCAGCCTCCGTCCGTTCTACCTTCATCCGAGGTTATCTTGAATCTTCCCATCTCGGCTCACCGGTCGGAGACGCGCCATCCCTCCCTTGTCCACAGTTTAGCCCGAGCTATCCGTAGCCCAGTCTTGCCACTTAGCTGTGTGCACCGCCGAATGTTTGCTAGTCGTAGCTTGGCCAGGCTTAGTTCCCGCCCAGTCAGCCAATCCTTTAGACCGAGCAAAACAAACCCGTCCAATCTCTGCTCGGCTGTACTAACGGCGCAAATCTCCCCTCTCAATTGCCCCTTAATCCCATCCGACCTGGTCATGACTGGGGTTACCATCGTGACCGAGCTAACGGATTGAGTTGCTCCATCATCAAGCCGAGCATGATTGGGGGCAAATCTGTGGCCGAGCTGTCCTGTTTGGTCGGCCATTTCCTCCGCAGTCTCATCAAAGGTCGTACAACCGTACTGACGGCCGCATTTCCAACGCCACGTGGCTTCACGCCACTAGGTTGTACAACCAGCTGTTCTGCACGCGCAAAATTCAAACGGCGCAGTCGTTTAGGGTTCCTTCCCCCCTCTTTTGTATTCCAACGAAGGGCCTAAACCCTTCACTTTTCACCTCCTCTTCCACACAAGCCCTAAACCTCCCAAGCTTTCGAACCACTGCCATTGTTGTTTCTGTGCCATATCCCCCATTTCAAATCCTTTTGAAGGCCACAATCGAGCTCTCGAGGTCGCGTTCACCCTCACACCTGTCCTTCTGGTAAGTCACACTACCTCCCCTCGCATCTCTTGCTTCTACTTCTCAAAGTTTTTCCATACATGTTCTTCATTCCCGTGTCACTATGCTTCGTATTTTTGTTTATTTGCGGGGCCATTAGAGTTGCTTTCCCTTGCGTAGATCTTGCACACCCTAGGGCAAACAAGAATAGTACGAATGGATGGGGCTTTCATACCCCTTGTTTCTCCTGGATTCGAATGAGTTCGTCCTATCTCTGGGATGAACAGTTTGAATCTGGGTAGAACCGAGCAAAATGCTCGTTTAGATCCATAAATGACACATCGGTCGAGCAAAAACTGGTTTGTGACTTCTCATAGAGGTTGTAGCCGAGCCAAACTACCGATTAAAACTTGGTAATAGTACTGAACCGGGCGAAAACTTGAGCTCGTTACTTAGGCCTTGACCGAGTTAACTCGTCAAGTAGAATCGACCGAGCTATAACTTTAACCGAGCCAGCTTCGGGGAGTTAGAATCGAACTAGGAAATCGACCAAGTAGAATACCCAAGGTAGGGGTCGAACCGGCCAAACACCAATAATCCCTTCACTGAGCCAATTCCCATAGGGGCCGTGCAATTTATGCCGTGCTAACCCTTGGAATTATTTTTTAACAATGCAGAACAAATAGGACCGACCAAGCCAGTCCAGCACTAACTGGTGGAGCTCAGAGTCCGAGCAGACCCACCAGCATTTTTGACCGAGATATACACTATATCAAATAAGACCGAGATAGATGGGGAAGTACCGCTATATGGTTAGCTCGCCCAATGCGATGGCCGAGTTTCGCAGGGATTACAACATCCCAGATGATGTCATCTTAGAGCTCGCCAAAAAGGGAGATACCCCTTGGGGAGATCTAGACCGGTGCCCCTTTACGGTCGTGTCAATAGTAGAGGGAGGGCTCCGCTTCCCGGTCCAGCCTTTGATCTGTGAGTTTTTGAGGCAGACAAGGCTTTGCCCGACCCAAGTTTCAAATAACACTTACAAAATAATAAACGGGGTCGCCGAACTGAACCGGATGCTCGGTCTCAATCTCGGTCTGGCTCAAAGTGAAGAAGGGCCGAGCAAAATTAATAGAGGGTAACCCGGACAAGGAGACCAACGACGACAACTTCCTGTGGGTGTCCGGTAGCTATGAGGACACCGAGGCACCCATACTGAGATGGTATATTAGAAAGGATTTTGGTGGTGCCGGTGAGTTACTCGGCTGACCGTGCTATTTTCTTTATGCATCAATTATTTTCCATGCCGATCTAACACTTGTCTTCTTTTTGCAGATAAGCACCTAGCAGCAGACTACTACCGGGCCAACCAAGAGGCCATCAGAGTCCTACTGCGCCATCCTGCCGAGGAGAGGGAGGCTTCGAAATTGCTCGACTTCGATCAGACCTACCATTACACCGCGCCGCGTAGGAGCCAGGTTACCGATTTTCTGCGTGTGCCAACCCCAAAACCGGATCCAAACCTACCACCGATCAGGCTTATTCCACTCACCGCCGAGCAAGAAATGGCGAAAATCAGGGCCATCAAGTCCTTGATCGCCGGGGAAGAAGAAGAGCCCCAGAACCAAGAGGCAACCGGTGGGACATCCTCCACACCCGCCGTGCAGGGAGACGGGGCAGTGCTGGCGCTTGCCAGCGAGCAACCGGCTAGTCGGTCCAAAAAGCGGCCGAGGAACGAGAAAATCGGGCCGTGTCTGGCGGATGAAGACTCCACCGATCACATCTCTACCGAGCTCGGGGACCAGACCGAGCAACCACGGACCAGCAAATCCATGGGCCCAGCCCCCCCAGTCTGGGCACCCAAGTTCAAATACCAGGGCCGAGCAGTTTCTGCTGAAGACTCTGTGTACGCGGACAAGGACTACTCGCTTGGTTTCAATTTGACCAAGGGGTTGATCTTGCCCGCCGATATGAAAAAACGTGACGAGCTTTCCGACCTTAAGGTCCTCCGCTCGGCAGCGAAATCCATAGTGCTGGTAAGTTCTCCATTTTTTACGTCAAACTGTTTGCTTGGTTTTTGCGCGGTTTTTCGAATACTGAGGATCTCTCACTTGTTTTCATGCCACGCAAAAGAACTACTTGGCCCACGACCGGATGATTAAAGTGTGGCAGAGCCTGCGGGATGCCATAGCCGAGAATAAGGCTCAAAAAGACGAGATAGCGAAGCTCAAAGCAGCGCAGGAAGCAGTTGAGGCCGAGCGAGATATCCTGAGCGAGAAGGTTGACCGAGCTAACGAGGACAAACTTCAGGCCGTGAAGTCGACGAAGGCTCGGTATCTCACCGAGCTGAGGAAACTGCGCGATGCGCACAAAGCCGAGAGGGACAAGGTCGTAGATGATGCAGAAGACCGGGGATACGCACAGGGCGAGAAGACCTACGAACGGCAGGTCCAAACGACCAAGGACATCTTTTTCCAATGCGGCTGGAAAGCTGCCGTGGAGAAAGTTGGTCTTGGTCAGGATTCTGACATGTTCATCAATCCACCTGCTGCCTATATCCCGGTCTACACGCAGGCGTACTCCAAGGCCACCCAAAACCAGCTCATCACGGATGCAAGGAAAGAGGCCGAGGAAGAAGCCGCCACCGCGAAACTAGCCAAACAAAATCCTCCCGAAGCATCTCCAAGTGCAGAGGAAGAGGCTGATCGGGAAGTTGCCATGGTGGAAGGAACTGACGATGACGCCAAAGAAATCCTGTCCGAGCAAAATGCGGAAGAGGCCGAGCAAACAGTGCAAGTCGCCGAACCAACGGTTGACGTAGATTTGGATTGACCCTTTTTTGTTGTTTTTTTTTTTTTTGTAACCGGGCTATGTTCCCCCCGTCTTGTACTTAAATTTCCATTATCAATGAAGACTTTCGACTTTTTGCTCGCTCATCTTCTATTTATGTTCGGTTTGCGTCTGTATGGACTCCTTAATTCAATTGATGAATATTCACAACTGCCAGGTCGGCTGTGCCGCACAATTTGACGAGCTAAAATCGCCTCAAACGTTTGCTAAGTAGTAGTTCGGTTCCATGAACTTTCAAATGAACTGACGTCTCTTTCGGGCAAAATATGCTCGGCCTTAATTAGTTTGGAAACTTCATGCAATTTCGACGTGACCGAGCAAAATCAGTTCGCCTTTTAAGTTGGGCAAGCCGCCAACGTTTCTTTGAGGCCGAGCAAATTCAGCTCGGCTTCTTATCGTTTGGACAAAATTCCAACATTTCGAATTCTGCCGAGCAAGCTCCGCTCGTTTTCCATATTGGGCAAGACACCAATATGTCCACTGGGCCGAGCAAAATCAGCTCGGCCCTTACACTGGGCAAAACACCAATGTTTCAGCTGAGTTGGTCATGACACCAACATGTCAACCGGGCAAGCAAAACCATCACGGCCCTAAGGCGAATGGGGCCTTATGCCCATTACATCTTTTGACAATGCAACTGTTTGTGCGGTTTGCATTTATTCCGGCGAGAGTAAATCAGTCCAGTCCCATTCAGGTCGGTCTCTTGCCCCTGGTACTCATAATTGCCTTGCGTCCTTGCGAATCCATTGTACAAAGATGTGATTCCAAACAACAAGAGGGCTATTTTTTATTACAAAAGCATTGCTATCCTTTACATTAAGTGCCAAAGGGCTAAAGGTCTAAAAAAGCTAAAAAACACAAGCAAATTATATCTTAAAAGTAAAAGACCTTAAGGTTGGCCGTATTCCATGGTCTGGGGACAGCCTTGCCATCTATATCTTCCAGATGGTATGCCCCTTTACCGGCAAGACCAATCACTTTGTATGGTCCTTCCCAATTTGCACCGAGCTTTCCCTCACCAGGGACCACTGTGTTGCCAAGCACCTTTCTTAATACCCAGTCCCCAATCTTGAACATCCTGGGATGCACAACCTTGTTATACTTTTTGGAGAGTTCTTGTTGATAAGCTGCTATGTGGATCAATGCTCGCTCCCTTCTTTCTTCAGCAAGGTCTAACTCCAATGCCAACGCTTCACTATTCAGATCTGGCTAGAAACCTTCAGAGCGGATGGTTGGCATGCCAATTTCCAACGGGATGACGGCCTCCATGCCGTAGGCCAAAGCAAAAGGTGTTTCCCCGGTTGACCGCCTTGGGGTAGTGCGGTACGCCCAGAGCACATTAGGGAGTTCTTCAGCCCACTTGCCCTTAGGTTTCTCAAGCCGTTTCTTCAGCCCGTCCAGGATGGTCTTGTTTGAGGCCTCTGCTTGACCATTTGACTAAGGATAGCCGGCGTCAAATTGTAGAACTCGATCTTCAACTCTTCGCAAAATCCGCGAAAGAGCTTACCATCAAATTGAGCGCCGTTATCCGAGATGAGGGCCTTGGGGATGCCGAAACGGGTGATCACGTTTTGCCATACAAACTTCTTCACGTCCTTTTCCCTTATGGTCGCTAGTGGCTCGGCCTCAACCCACTTGGTGAAATAGTCGGTGGCGGCGATGAAGAATTTACAGTTTCCCGGTGCAGTTGGGAGTGGCCCAACAATGTCCAACCCCCAAAGAGCGAACGGCCAAGGACTTGTGAGGGGGAGCAAATCTCTAGCCGGCTGGTGGATCTGGTGGGCGAACTTCTAACACTTCTCGCACCTGCGAACATATTTTTGCGCATCTGCCTGCATACACGGCCACCAATAACCGTGAAAAATTGCACGGTAAGCCAAGGACCTGCCCCCAGTATGGCTGCCACAGATGCCCTCATGTATCCCATAGAGGAAAGCCTCCACCTTGGTGGGGTGGACGCATTTCAAATACGGGCCGGTGAAAGATTTCTTGTACAAGGCCCCGGACGGGGAGAGCCAAAACCGCTCTGATTTTGTCCGGATCTTATGTGCCGCCTTCTTTTCTTCTGGTAGAATTCTATCTTTCAGGAAGGCGATGATAGGATCCATCCAAGAAGGGCCCAAGTCGGTGCAGAGTACCTCGATTGATTCTGGTTCCTCAATGCTTGGCCCTGGTAAAAATTCTATCATCAAAGGGTTAGGAAAAGCTGTCTGGGCAGAAGCAAGTCCGGCCAATTCATCAGCCGCGCTGTTGTCCTCGCGGTCGATTTGTTCCAACCTTACGACAGCGAACTTCTTGATCTCTGCGCGTACCAGCGCCTGATACTTGGCCATTCTTTCGTCCTTCACTTCATACTCCCCTGAGACCTGATTGACCACCAACTTGGAATCACTAAATACCATAAGGGCTGTGGCTTTCATTCTCAGTGCGCTTCTTAGTCCGGCAAGGAGAGCTTCATACTCAGCCTCGTTGTTGGATGCTGGGAAGCCGAGTGTAATTGCCTGTTCGATGACCAACCCGTCCGGCGAGTTCAGCACGATGCCCAGCCCGGCCCCATGTCTATTGGACGCCCCATCAACGAAGAGCTTCCACATCTCGCCAATAAACAGCTTCTAGCAATCAGAGGGATTCTGGGAGCTTCTCATTTCCAAGTCTCTGATCGATTCATTTTGGTCCCTTTCCTTGTCTTGGTTGGGTTCATCGTCGTCGAACTTTGTTAGTCCGGTCATGCTAGTCCCTTGTCCTACTTGCGAACCAACACTTGCTTCTGCTGCCAGAATCATGGGTTGCGCTAAATCCGCACCAACCAAATCAACCGAGCATACTGGATGCATCCCAGGGGCAAATTCCGCCACAAAGTCGGCAAGTGCTTGAGCCTTGATTGCGGTGCGCGGTCGGAACTTGATGTCGTATTGTCCTAATTCCACGGCCCATTTCAAAATTCTTCCAATGAAGTCTGCCTTTTCAAAAAGCACTTTAAGCGGGAACTCGATTAACACAACTATCGTATGGGCATGAAAATAGTGTGCCAGTTTTCTTGACGCCATCATTAGGGCCAGCGCCAATTTTTCCAAGGGAAGATACCTCGTTTCGGCTGGGAGAAGAGTCTTGCTTACATAGAAGATCGGTAAGTGCTGGATGCCTTCAGCACGCACCAATACCGCGCTGACTGCATGTTGAGAGACAGCCATGTAGAGGTACAGCTCTTCGCATGGCTGAGGTGTGACCAAAATAGGGGCTGAAGAGAGATACGCTTTCAGGTCTACTAGCGCGCGGTCGCACTCGTCATCCCAGAAGAACTTGGCCTTCAGAGTTTTAAAGAAGGGCCTGCAACGATCAGAAGACCGGCTGATAAATCTGTTCAACACGGCTGCCATCCCGGCGAGATGTTGCACGTCCTTCGTGGAGTTGGGACGCTCCAGGTCTTGTATGGCCTTGATTTGTGATGGGTCAGCCTCAATCCCTCGATTTGTGACCAGAAAACCCAGAAACTTTCTGGTGCCAACTCCGAAGGAGCACTTTGCGGCGTTCAAGCGAAGCCTGTGGAGCTTAAGTATGGCGAACATCTCTGCAAGGTCGGCGAGGTATTGAGACTTCTCCTTACTCTTCACCACCATGTCGTCGATATAGGCCTCCATTGTTCGGCCCAGAAGATGAGCGAACATCTTCGTTACCATCCTCTGAAAAGTAGCCCCGGCGTTCTTTAGTCCAAACGGCATGACTTTGTAGCAATATAAGCCTCTGAGGGTTGTGAACGACGTGATCTCTCTGTCCGGTTTATACATGGCTATCTGGTGGTAGCCGCGATATGCGTCCAGGAAGCTAAACCTCTGATGACCAGCGGTTAAGTCCACCAGCTGGTCAATTCGTGGGAGGGGAAAGCTATCCTTGGGGCAAGCTCGGTTGACAGTCTTGTAGTCAACGCAGACTCGCCACTTGCCGTTCTTCTTCAGAACAACCACCGTGTTGGATATCCACCGAGGGTACTGCACCTCCTCAATGGCCCCCGCTTCCAACAAATTCTTACTTCTTCTGCGACCACTTCAACATGGTACAAGGCTTAGCGGCGCGTCCTTTGAATGACTGGCCGTGTATTAGGGAAGACATTCAACTGATGACAAATGAAGCTCGGGTCGATGCCAGGCATGTCGTAAGACGTCCAGGCAAAGGCCTCCAAATTGGAAACCAAGAAGTTTACATAATCCATCCGCTCGGCGCTAGACAAGGATGATCCTAAGAAGAAGAATTTAGTGGGATCGTTCTCGTCAATGTGCACTTCTACCAAATCTTCGACCGACTTTTCCTCGGCCTTTTTTCCTACATCTTCAAGGACCTCTTTGCCCTCGGGCCCTTCAATCATTTGGACGAACCCTTTGGCCACTCGGCTGCCATTTACTGCAACGAAGCATTGTTTCGCCATCACCTGGTCCCCCCAAACTTCCTCTATTTGTCCGCTTGGTGCCGGAAAGCGCATGACTTGGTGGAAGGTTGAAGCCACTGCTTGCATGGCGTGCAGCCAACCCCTGCCTAAGATCAAGTTGTAAGTTGATGGAACTTTAAGCACCCAGAACTCTACTTGCTTTACGACCGATCCCGCTTTGACCGGCAAAATAATCTTTCCGATTGGCCATTCTGGCTGCGAGTTGAAGCTGACCAAAGGGGACGTTGCGGGGGCCAAGTCCTTTTCTTCCAACTTCATTTGTTTAAACGCGTCATAATACATAATTTCTACCGAACTCCCCTGGTCGATCAAGATTCTCTTGATGTCAAAATCTTTGACTCGAAGAGTGACTACTAAAGCATCGTTGTGCGGCATCTGAACTCGTTCCAAGTCCTTGGTTGAGAATGAAAGGATGTCCCTTTCTTCGGTCCTTCCTTTTTTCACAGCGGGCTGAACAGAGAGCACTTCCCTCATGTGCTCGGCCTTCTTGATCATCCCTCTCAGCTCGCAAACCCTGGCCGGTTCAATGATACCGTGGATGGCGTTGATTACACCTTGCGGGGGCGCTTCTAGGGCGGCCAGGCCGTTTGGCTCGGCTTGGTCCGCTGGCGTGGCCTTGATGCCCCCATCTATGTATTGGTCAAGATGCCCCGCCGCCACCAACTCCTCTAAGTGTTGTTTGAGCGGCAAGCAGTCCTCTGTTCGGTGCCCCCGTTCTTCATGAAATGTGCAGCGATATTTTGAATTGAAGCCCCTCTGCGCACTCCCCAACTTGGCCGGCCAACGGACGAAGGGTTCACCTCGAATCTCGCTCAAAATGCGGTAGATGGGGATTTTAAATACCGTGGTGATCCCAATCCGCGCCTTCAATTTTCTTTTGGCATCCTCCGCCGCATCACGGGAAGGGTCAGCCCGGTCGTTTCGGCGGCCCTTGTTTCTGTCATCACGGTTTGAACCATGGCGCTGGTCTTTCGACCGGTTGTTCGGGCGGTTATCCTCCTGCCAAACCGAGTGAACTTTTCCCGCAACCCTTCTGTCCGCAGCGACCGGATTAGCCTTCTCGGTCGCGGAGGCGGCATCTTCGTCTACACGAATGTGCTCATTGATCCGCTGCATCAATGACTCCATGGTTGTAGGCTAATGCATCGTGAGTGAATCTCGCAACCTATGTCCGACTGGGAGACCCCGTTTGTACTGAGTGATCGCCAGATTAGTGGGGCAATCGAGCATCTCATTGTAAGTTTCCCAGTATTTCGCATTGTATGCCTTCAACGAACATCCAGACTCCGTCTTGACGCCCAGGAGATAGTCGACCTCCTTCGGCGTTTGTGTGTTGGTTTTGAATCTGGTGACGAAGGCTTCCGCTAGTTGCTGCCACCCCTCAATACTCCCCTTCGGGAGCCTTTCGAACCATTTCAAACCCAACTCTCCCAAGCTTGCTGGGAATATGAGGCACATCAAGGCCTCATTCCGCCGGTGTCCAGTCATTACTTGCCGGTAATGGCTCACATGCATGTATGGATCCGTCTTGTCGTCGTACAGGGTGAACTTTGGCTGGTGGAATCCGGCGGGTAGTGGCGTACTCTCAATCTCTGGGGACAGCGGCGTGGCAGTAAGTCGCGCCAGCTCTTTGTCCACCAGCGCAGGGGCCATCACTTTGGGGGCTGGCATCGCCACTTCCTCACTGTAATGAACTGGAACACTTAACCTCTGCAATGCCGGCACTCTCCGAGCCTCCCGACGGCGCGCCCTCTCCTCCAATACATCCCTCAAATCCCTGGAACGTGTGGAGAAAGAGGATCCCAATGTCGGCGTCGGGTGTGAGGGGCGGTACGTGCTGTCGCGAGAGAGGGACCTGCCCTCTCCTTGGTCGGAACCTCCAACTCCATAGTTCCTGGTGATGGAGAGAGAGTGGGTCCTCCCCTGGCGGCGACTGCTGCAACGAGGGGACGGGGTGCGCTCACTGAGGTTGCCCTCTCCAGCAACACCCTTCCCTTTAATCTGGCGTTTCAGCAGCTCCATCTCCGCCGCCATCTTGCGAATGACGGCGTCTTGGTCCCTGAGTTTGTGCTCCAGGTGCTGCGCATGGGACTCCCCCCGGCGTCGGTGGCCCTCAGGACTCTGCGAGCGATCAACACTCCTTCCGCGTTTGTCTCGGGCACTTCGCGAAGGAGTCTCTAGGCCCGCCATGGCTGGAATATTCGGAGGACCCTCTCTCAAGCGAACGTACTCAGGTGTGACGCCATCGACGACGGACAGCGGGGCTTCGCCATTGTTGGTCATGGAAATGGTCGAAGAAGCTTTAAGAACAAGGGTTGAGTATCAAAAACTTCCCACAGACGGCGCCAATTGTACGGGGGCGAAATATCCTCTGCTTTCCGTACTCCTTGTACTCTGAGCTCCTCTTGACGGCGTCTACCTGACAACACAGAAACGGTGAGCTGCCCGGCGGTGGAGTGCCGGATAGACCCTCCGACGATCAAGTCAGTCCACTTAAGGAAGAAGAAGAAGACTAAGAAGAAGTATTCTCTTTGGGAAAAAAGTTGCATACCTCTAACGTTCGTCTTCCTTCCTCTTTTAAGGCTGGCCATGCAGCCTCAAGATATGCGCGCATTATCTCTGCTGTCCTTCTCAAGACAGGTGGCAGTGCTCGCCTCTCACCACCTTACGCGTGTAAAGGCTTAGTCCTCCCACCAGTACATGCAGAACTGTCTAACGGTATTGAGGCATGTGTGGAGCAGATGTCCCTTCCCTCGTGCCATTGGCCCAGGTGGCACGCCTGACTGCAGTACCACGACCGGCCTATCTCCCACGAAGAACTATCACTACAGGCGCTCAACCGCACTATGCCCCACCGGACTGCCCCTTGGCAAAGGGGCGGCGGGGCGATGCTCATGGGCCGGGCAGGTATTGACCGGTGTATCGTGGCATACCGGTCCTGAGGCATGCCGGCCTCCGTCCGTTCTACCTTCATCCGAGGTTATCTTGAATCTTCCCATCTCGGCTCACCGGTCGGAGACGCGCCATCCCTCCCTTGTTCACAGTTTAGCCCGAGCTATCCGTAGCCCGGTCTTGCCACTTAGCTGTGTGCACCACCGAATGTTTGCTAGTCGCAGCTCAGCCAGGCTTAGTTCCCGCCCAGTCAGCCGATCCTTTAGACTGAGCAAAACAGACCCGTCCAATCTCTGCTCGGCCGTACTAACGGCGCAAATCTCCCCTCTCAGGGATTGGTCTAGTGTTCAGTGCAACCCAACCTCAGATCGTCTGTCAAGCCTTTTGCCGAACTTCTAACAACAAACCATTGTCTAATTTCCCCAGACCTTTCCTAGCAATAATTTATTTCATCAACCATAATCAAGCTTGCGTGACAATAACTTCGTAAGAACATTAAAAACTTCAATGAAAGTTTTCTACATCAATCTCTTGAAAATAATTAAGCATAAATAAACATAAAAATTTATGTTCCTTAATCACATTACAAATGCAGGATATATAACAATTCCTACTTTGGAAAAAATGAAAATTGGAAGAAACTCACATACTATGTTTTATAATAGAGAGAGAATATTATATTATGTGTATATTCAATATTATGTTGAATAATGAATGTAACAATATATACAAGACTCCTTTATAAAAGAGGAGATAAACCAAAATATAATAATCCTAAATATGATAATAAATATAATACGTTATATATGATAAATAGAATATTTAGTTATTATATTTAACACCCCCCTCAAACTAAAGTAGGGATACCAACTTGAGTTTGGAGAGAAAAACTAAAACATGAAATAAAACTAAAAAAATAAAATAAAAGGCAAATAAATTACAAAACCCGAACCGGAGTATAAGGCAGTTGAGATAGATCAGAGGCCGGAGCTAATGTCAGGAGATAGCTTATGGTCGTGTCAGACCGTTGTAAGAACTAACCGGAACTAATGCCGGGGACAATTTAAGGTCATGCCGGACCATTGTAGGAACTGACTGGAATCAATGTCGAGATAGTTTAAGAAGTCATGCCAGACCGTTGTAAGGAAGCAATACATATTGAACCAGCAGACGTGGCACACACATAACTTATGACGTGATGTTGAACGATGATGACAACATATAGCATTGTGTGCTAGGGGGCGACTTACGTGGTGCGCCAATAAACGACTTAGGTGATGCGCCACATGGGGCAGCTTGGGTTGTGCGCCAGGGGAGGCTTGGGTGATGCACCACAGGGCAGTTTGAGTTGTGCGCCGTAGGAACGGCTTAGGTGATTCACATGGAATATTACCATGTTCACCATGATATATGTTTAATACCCCTCTTACACTCAAATAGGATTGAAGATAGAAACCTATTTAATGTTAAAGTAGAGGAAAAAATGGAGAGACAATGTTAAAAAAAATTAATAATAAGAAGAAGAATATTGGGCACAACTTTTGTTTATATTTATATATATATATATATATAGGTGATGTGGGCAGTGGAAAAAAAAAAAGTTGGTGAAAATGAAAAGAAAAGAAAAGAAAAGAAAAATAAATAAATAATAAATATGTAAGACTTTGAAAAGAACGTGGGGGTGGAGTGTAGAATAATAATAGATAAATAAATAATAAAAAAAAAAAAGAAGATCGCATGGGTGTATGGAAAAAGGAGAAAAGTGGGAGAAGAAAAAAACCAAGATTTGAGTTTGAAAATAAAACAAGAGAAAAGGAAAGAAAAAAAAAATTTATGCTTTGGAGCTAAAAGCTGAGGCGACGGTGGAAAAAACTATGTAGATCGGCAGCTGACAACGGAGGAGATGGTGGCTAAGAGTGGAGTCGGCAGAAAAGAAGACAATGGCCAAAAAGAAGCTGGCGATTTAAGGCAATGATTGGAAAGTTTTATCATTGTAAAGAAAATATGGTAGTGGATTGGATTGTGGTCCGACGGGTGTTAGATAATGTCTCAATGGGACCACATAATTAAATGTGGTGTTATTTATAAGAAGCCTACAATTTAAGTGATTCAATTTAGTTAATAGGCTTAAGGGTATATGTGTTATGGACCTAATGTGTAGATACTAGTTGTATAATTTCTATTTATATGAGGGGCAGAAATAGAAATTAAAACATATTGGTTAAAGTTGGTTTTCATTACCTTTCAGTTTTAAAACCAATAATGGTTAATTTATTAGTTTTCATTACCTTTCAGTTTTAAAACCAATAATGGTTAATTTATTGGTTTTCATTACCTTTCAGTTATGAAAACCAATTACAACCTTTAAAAGGTTATGGTCCCTATTCCTTCCTAAGGTGAAAGATAAGAACACTGTTTTGTTTTTCTAAATCCTCTCAAGGAGAAACATAAGGCACCAAAGGGGAAAGGATTAGAAGGCAATAATATAGTCAATATCAAAGGTTTTATTGACAATCAGACGCTTTCGTTTAACCGTTCATCGATGGATTCAGGTATGCCGTTTTAGTCTTGTTTTCTTGATGATATACATGCTAGATGATCCGAAACATGAAGTTTCATGTTCTGAAATTTATGTTTACAACGGGTGGATAAGACAAGATTACCGTCCGCCAAGAAGGCAAAGAATATCAAGAGTTTAACCTATAACTCTGATATCATGTTATAATATCTAAGAGAGAGAGGGAGAGAGAGAACGAGAGATTATATTATGTTTATATTTAACATTGTGTTGAATAATTAATGTAACAATATATATAAGAATTCTTTATATATGAGGAGAAAAAATTAAATATAGTAATCCTAAATATGATAATAAATATAATATAATATATATAATAAATAAAATATATAATTATTATATTCAACATGACTCTAGATTGGTAGCAGCTTCCAGCTTTCCAGTGTAGCCTTGAACCCACTGTCCTCTTTCATCTCTAAACAAACCACCAAAGCCTGCTTTACTTGGTTTGTCTTTGGCACAACCATTTGTATTGAGTTTGAATTTACCTGCACAAGGACTCAACCAGGCTATTAAATTAAGAATAGATTGATCTTTGGCAAGAGGAGACTTGAAAGCTTCATGAATATTAGAGGCATATTGGAATGCTTGAAAAATGCTATGTTTAACATTCACAACCAAGTTTTCGAAAACCTTTTTATTTCTATCCTTCTAGATTTGCCACAAAAGAACAACAAACCAAATCTTCCAAGGGATGCCTCTATATTGGGGGTGTTTGGCAAGGAAGTTTTTAGCCTTTTTTAGGCTAAAATTCACAAAAAGACAAAATAGGCTAAAATAGCTAATAAGACAAAATGTCACATCAAATCCATAATCATTTCACTTTTTATCTCACATACATCACATTCAACTACAAAAAAATCTAATCATCTTTCTAAACACAAAAATTTTAGCCTATTAAAATAGCCAAAAGCTAAAATAGCCTACTAAAATAGCAACTTTTCAAATACCCACATTCTTGTTTGTTATCCTTAAGATTAGATGTAATCCAAATCTCAAGGGTAAGAGATTCAGCCTCCCTTTGCCATTGATCATTCCTAACATTCTTCCAAATGTTCCTAGCATAAATACAATCCCTAAAAAGATGTAGGAGATCCTCGCAGTGCATATTGCATCGGGGACAGCTGTCATTTTCCGTGAGTCTTCTAACAGCTCTCATCTGATTTGTAAGCAATTTATTTTGCATAATGAGCCAGAAAAATCCTTTGAGTTTTTGAGGCAGTTTGAATATATCTAAATCCATTTCCAACTCACCTCTTGATTCCCAACATCAGTGATGAAATCATAAGCTGATTTTGAAGATTTTACGCACACTTCGCATGTTTAAATGGAAAAAGGCGATGTATGTGGTGTTTTATGAATTTGTGTGAAAGAAGAGGCTAGGAGACTAACCATTTTAAGATTGAATTTGTAAGGGTCAGTTTGGACTGGACCTCCCAATCCTCCACTAGCACAAGTGTTCGTTGATTTATATTTTTTTTAGTAAATTAAAAAAAATTCTAATAAACTCTTAATTTTTAGATCTTAGAGTAGATTAGAAGTCTCTAAAAATAAATAATAATATATTAAAAGGTTAATTAAAGACAAAAAAAAAAATACACTTTTTCATCAGTTTTACATAATGAAAATAACCAGATAGTTTAGATTGAAAACAAATCAAAAAAATTAGGATTTAAATTGGTAAAATTAAAAATTAAAATTTTATTTTGTTATAGGGGTCAAACTTAATATATATATATATTTTTTTGTTGTAATTTCCCCTAATTATTTTTACCTTCTTCATGTCATTAGTTATTTTTGGACATGTCATCTTTAAGTTTTTCCAAAACAATAATCAATTTCTTCTTCAAAAAATTATCCTTCCATTTACTGTAATTTCATCATAACATTTATATATGGATTTGCATTTTACAAAACTAAATCAATTTGGAACTTTTATATCTATAATCAAGTGAACAATGGGAATGATGCAACACTTCATAGTTATTGTTTTGTTATTATTTCAATTTACAGCTTAGGGTTCACATAAAAGTGAATTTTTTACAGCATCCATTGCAATAAAACAGCATAGCTTACTTCCATGTAATCTGTAACAATGTTGTTTTGATCCCAAATGTGTTTTGTAATATTTGGTGACACTTAGTCATAGTGTTATTAGGGTTATACGACCCATGAAAATCACCCAACCCGAGCCATCCGTGCTTATTTGGGCGATTTCACAAAATTCTTAGATCGGAGATACAGTTTAGGATTTTATTTATTTATTTATTTTTGCGGGGGGCGGGCGGGTGGCAGGTTTTACCTGCACCCGCACTCACCTACCCGCATTTGCTTATGATTTTTTTTTTTAATCTGGACCATCAGATTTTCTTTTAAGTTTTGTAAGTTTTGTATGTGTGTAACCCTAATCTTCTCTTTTTGCACTTACTTTAATCTAATTATCAAACCTGTAGGCTCTAACATTATAACATTATAATAATATCACACACTGCCTTGAATACTTATTATTCAATTGAAATTTTTTCAATTTTTTACAAATCTAGTTATATGATTTTTTTCTTTCCATGTTAACTTTTATTTAATTTTTATTTTAATTTTTCGTAATCCAGTTTTAATGAAAATCTTCCTCAATCAAAAATATTTAAAAAATTAAAAAATTAAGAGAAAAACAAAAAATAAATTTTTAAAGGAAAACGCTCAATACGCAAACCGCCCACAATTGGCGCATATCTGCGAATAGGAATGGCAACGGGTCGGGCCGGGGTTGGGGACCACACTCCCCGTCCCCGATCCCCAATGGTAGAAATTTTTCCGTCCCCGGCCCTGATCCCGATCCCCGAGCCTATCACTAATGATTATAGTTTGAATGTGACATTTTCTCTTATTAAGTTAATAAACTTATTTTATCTTTTTGTGACTAAAATAACCCCAACTCAACCCAAACCTTCATGCCAAACCTGTTTGGTAGGGCTTATTTCCAACTTATTTCAGCTTTTAGCTTAATTTAAGTTATTTTGATGTGTTTGGTTCAGCTTAATAAAACAGCTTATAACTTTTTGTAAGTCAAAAATCAACTTATTCTTTGAGGTGTGGAGGGGAAGCTTAATTTATAAGTCAAAAATCAGTTTATGTTCACAGTTATAAGCTATAAGCTGTTTCAACAGATCAACCCTAACATGTCTTTTTCGCCGAAGATAGCGGAGGAGGAACGAGATCGAGGCTATGCTGCCTCCAATCCACCGCCGTACCACGGCGATGATGGCGGATTCACTGCTCACGAGGTCACTGTAGATGTGGGTAAAGAATGGGCGAAGTGGACTACGGGAAGGAGGGGAAGAGGCGACGAAGGACGATGGTGAAGGCGAAGAGAGGAAGAGGCGACGGCGACGAAGGTTTGGACCTTCACTTCTTTCTCATCTCTTAGTCACAGAAAGTAGAGGGAGGGAGAAGAACGAGAGAGAGAGAGAGAGTTGTTGAGATAAATAATAAACCAACCACTAATTTCTAAACATATATATATATATATTTATACACGGGGACTGATCGGGGTGGGGCCAAGCCGGGCCCGGGTCATCGGGGATCTATTTTTTACTACCAACCCTAGCCCTATGGAGAGTAATTTTCGAGGAAAACCCGACTTATCGGGGCGAGGCGGTCCGGGTCCTCATTGGGCCGAGTTCAAATTGCCATCCCTATATGTGAACCCTATTGCACAAACTGCAACCCACATTGTAGGCGGTTGCGAGTTCAATTTCTCTCAAATCGTAGACATACGAGCGAGTCCAAACCGCAAATCAAACCGTCAAAAATCGATCTGCGAGCACCGCTACTTTGTCTAGAAAAATTTTCAAACCTAGTCTACATCTCCACCTCAAAGATTAGCTTTGTCAAATGCATTTGCAGTAGCTTTGCGATTATTTCGATTTATGGCTTGAATAATTTTTGGGAACTGAACTTTCATAACTGGAATGTACAGTTCCTTACACTTAGTTTTTTTGATTAGCAAAAGAAAATTTGTTGATGAAAATCAAATGTACATAATACAAAGATAAACATCAATAAAGGGAGGCAAGTGCCAAAGTATCAAAGCAAACTAAACAATTCCAACTAGGTTGGGATTGGAAAACAAGCCAATCATCTACTAGCACTACACCATGGTTGGAGAGAAACCAACCGAACAAAACAAAAAGCAAAGGAAATAATAACCACCCCTAACACCCAAAACACTGATCTTAACAGTCCATCCATCTACACCTCATACCAAACAAAAACCCCTTCCAATTCGGACCCTTATAACAAACAATCACCTCAAACGAATACTCCATCTCTTGAATTTTGGAAGTACCATTGATGTTTTCAATAACTTCTTTTCCTTTCTTTATTCTTATGACTCGCATTGTTAGGATATGAGGCCTTACAAACACCTCCACCCTCATGCCTCTTAGAAGATTCCTTAATCTGGACCAAACTGCTACTCACTATCGGAATAGAAGACTTTTCAATAACGTCAACCCCTTCCTCTATTCCTTTTGGCCCAAGAGAGAAAAGTGAACTTGGCTCATAGGATACTTGCACAATCTTATTTTTTCCAGTATGAACTCTAAGATCTACAGCAAAGGATTTGGGCCTCCAAAATAACGAATGAATACACCCATATTTATGTTGTGGGCCAACCATATTCCTTAAATTAAGAGGTTTCATTTCCACCAAGTTTAGCACAGATCCTCCATAAAAACCATTTCTCTTCACACACTGATTGCTAGTTGATGATGACTCATTTGATTTGTTTGAATTTGAAGAAAACACCATTTTTTTGTCTCCAAACTATTTTTTCCCCATTGACAGAGATTTGATCTTTCCTTGCACTAAATTTGAGTGCTACATCTTCATGAAAATCAAAGGTTTCATATATCCTAACAGGGTATCGTAGACAACCCATTTTTGACCGTCCTCAAGACTTGGACGTCATCGTTTGAACACTCGATGATCATCCATGCTCATGTTCGTTTTGAGTTCTCGGAGGTCTCGGCTACGCGCCTTGCCTCAAGATCTCTCAACTTACCTGTTTTGTGCTTGGTCACGGACCAAACACTTGTGTTTTTGCTTCTAAGGGAAGAGGGTGGCTTGTTGGCCATCCCCTCAACCCACCGGCCAAGGCATGATGCCACCGACCCCTTTTTTCTTGGCATCGGCCAAAGGTTTGGCCGGTCGGCACCTTTGTTGGTCGGTCGGCCACCTTTGTTAGTCAATCGGCCATTTCTGCTGGTCGACCCCTTTCCATCTGCTTTTGGCAAACATTTTATGCCAGCTGTCACAGCTGGCATCCACATTACACCCCCTCCATATACGTGTACGGAGGGATTTGCTCCCTTGTGTTAGCTTCTCCAAGAAGCTTAGGAATTGAATTCCTATAAGAGGGGAGGCCCTCCTCCCTTCTCAGAGGTTCTGGAGATTAAGGTTAGGAAGTTTGTAATTATCTATCTCTATAATTCCTTCTCTTTGCCTTTGTGTGTGTGTTTTGTGCCCTAAAGAGACTTTTGTTCATACTATTGCACACAAACACCTAGTGTTACACCATCCTTGGTTGCTGAGGCTCTAAGGAGTTGTTGTTAGGGTTCTTGGGCTGGTTTTGATCTAAGGAAGGTACTGGAGTGGTGTTCTTGAAGAGGTTCTTCAAGGGTGAGAAACTACCCTCTTTATTCCCCATTTTTCCACAAGCTTTTAACCTATCTTGCATGTTGTTTTAAGCTTCGACTATAACTGATAAAAGTTCTGATTTTGTGTGCTTTAGAACTTTGTTTAAGGGAACTTTGAGGTCTCCCCCCTCCAAGGCCTTGTTAGGCCTTGTTTTAGGCCATACCTTTTGGCCATTGTTTTGGTCTTTGCATGACCTCTCTACCACTGAAATCCATAGGATTTTCAGTGGTGGAGAGGTGGTTTTGAGGTCTTAAATAGGAGAGGGTCATCCCCTCTCCATGTTGTCTTGATTGCTTGAATAAATGGCTATGAAAGTGGCTTGCATGCTTAGCTTGTTTTAGCTTCATTTCAGTACATATTAGGCTTTGTTTTGCCATGATATTGCACTGTTTTGACTTGGTTTAGACATGCCATGTATGCTTCATACACTTGTCATGTAATCCCATGATTTGGCCTTAACATGCATCATGTTGTAACATATGTTTTTAGCATGATTTTGGCTCAACTCCATGAAGCTTTTAGCCTTGTCTTACCATGCTAAAGCTCTGATTTTGGTTGTTTTGGTCATGCTTGACATGCTTTGTATAGCTACCATGCAATCTAGCTTATAGGCTTTGAGTATTGAATCCTCTAGCATGCTTTATTTGGATCATTTCAGTGGTTTGGCATCACTTATAATGTCATTTCAGTCCATATAGTATGTTTGAATACTTGCATTTATCACCTATTCCATGCCTTGGATAGTTTGGGTTTTACGCCTCATGAATGTGTCATTGTGTATGTCATCATGCTTAGGCCTTTGGGATGCCATCTAGGTGGGTTTTGGGGCTCATTCTAACATGTCATAACTCTGTTTTGGGTTGCTTAAATCATGCCATGTTTGGTGGTATTAGGTGTAGCATAACACCTCTTTGATGGCCTTGTATGCCTCATGTTTTGCCCCTTTGATTTGGCTTGTTTTAGCTTTGGTCATTGCATGTTTTAGGCTTACTTTGCCATGATTTAGGGTTGTTTTGGGTTATGCTTGCCATATGCTCTTTGGTTTGTGTAACATTGGTTCAATTCCCTTGCCTAGTTTTAAGCCTTAAGCCTTAATCATGCATGCTTGACTTGTTTATGTGATTTGGCATCACTCTTAGCACCATTTCAGAGCATGTAATGTGATCACATTTGCATGCTTTTCCTTCCCTTTTAAATGTACTTAAAAGTTGTCCTTTGATGCTTGAATGTTGGGTCCATTAGCATGCATGTTTGTATGTGCATTTGTCCCTTTTCCTTTAGCATTTTGGCTACTGATTTGGGCTTGTTTGAGAGCTGCCCATTTTGGTTTAAGATCATTCCTGCATGTTGTTGCATGCTTGCCTTGTATGTTGTCACATACTTGTTGCATATTTGGTGAATTGCATGTTGTAGCATACTAGTTCAATTGTGCCTCGTTGTGTACTTAATCCATGACACGTTGTTGCATGCTTAAGTTGTAATGCATTTAGCATGCATTCCTTTGTTTAGCTACTTAACATGTTGTCACATGTTTGCTTCACATGTTGTTGCATGTTCATTGTTGGCACCGTTGTCACATGCTTTGCATGCTTGTTTGTTTAGGTTGTATGCCTATTACATTGCTTACTTACATACCTAAGTTGCATAGCATTAAGTATGCATCCCTTGCCTCTTGATTAACCATGATGGAGGTTAGGGCCCCCTTTCGTGTTTATGTGCATTTCATTTGACATTGAGTTGCACACTTGACATCTTGGGCCATCATGCATTGGAATACGTGATTGATGGCCCGAGGGTCGAGAACCATACTCCTTTGAGTCTCAAACATGATGAGGAGGGTGATGGTGCAAACATTTCCTTGAAAATGCATTGCCATGTTCTGTCTGTCCTCTACTGCAGCAAAACAGGATTCTGCAGGAAGAGATGGCCAGTCGGCCATCTTTAGTGCCGATCGGCTATGAACTTTTGGCCGAGGTCCCCACAAATGGTCGATGACCAGTTTCCCATGGCCGGTGACCTCACCTCTTGGTCAATGACCTCCCACAACCCTCAGGGAGTAGCTCAGAAGTAACTTTGAGACTTGTGCAGTGTTCAGAGGTGCAGAGCATTGTAAACAGAGGCAACATGACATGGTGATGGATTTCCGAGCGGAGTCGAACATGCACGCATTCATCCCTCTTCCCGAGACTGTTTTACTGTCTTCTTAGCTTAATTAATTTGTTTAATTAGTTAAGTGGCTTTGTAATAATTAGTTAGCTTGTTAGTTAATTAATTTGTATTATTTATTCGGTCCCTCCCTCGAGAGGGCACAATTGTGTAATAAACGTGCGTGCGTGTGATGCATGTCTTCCAACCTCCACTTCTTTCTCCCTTTTACTTACTAGCTTACGATGGTTAGTTTTAGGGCACGTTTCAATTAGCATCCTTATGCTATGCATGTTTGCATCATTCATCTGTATTGCATGCATCGAGCTCGGCGCATCATACTAATTGCATCGTATTTCAATTCCAATTTGAATACATGGATCGAATTGTCGCATCTCATATGCCATTTTAGATTAGCCGAGCCTATTCTAGTTGCATTTTACCTGCGATGCATTAGCCATCTTAACATGGACTTGGATCATACATTTGATTACTAACATGTTCTTTGTTTTGGTTCGGAGTACACTGTGAGTGTTATGCTTTAGCATCTTGCATGTGTGTAATTGTTAACATGACAGCATGCTTACCATAAGGCTATTTGCTTATGTGATATAACTGTCTGAATGCCTGTGGGTGAAGGTTGGATTACTTGAATTTGAACAATTCATTGAAATCCGTATTTTAGCCTACTTACGAGTAGCAAACCCTAAACCATTTTCCAAACAAACGGATATGCGATGTTTTGTTCCAAATTAGGCGATCTAGTCTATACTTGTGTGTTGTGCGCATCACATAGTAAGGTTAGCTAATTAATCGGAATAAGAACGCATGTGTTTTCAAAACTCGATATCATGCTTAGTACAGGCCGATCTTCGGATCGGGCGAGCGGAGGTGCTCATAGCTGACCTTCCCCAATCGTACCCAAGTTCCTGAGCCGAGGCAACTTTGGTGATGATGAACACGTGGCCTTAGGCAACGAGTCAAGGTTTCCTAAATTCCCCAAAATAAAACATTTAGGTGGCGACTCTGTATCTGGCAAAGCAGTCTATGTTTGGCACTTCTTTCTAAAAATCTATTTTTCAAAACGATTTGCCGGATTTGGACTCTTTGGTGATTTATCAGTCTTGCATCGCACATTACGAGATCAGATTAAGAACTGTGACAAATGAGTCTAAACTATGGTAGCATCAGGCCCGAGAGCGCGTCCACAGGTATATGTTTCTTTTGTACTCCAAACTTATCGCCTTATTTATAGGCTTCATGTTATTTGTTATCAATCTAACCTTGCCATGCTTAAGAGAATTTGTATTGTTAACTTCAACAAACTGGATTACCTCACCTCATAAGCTACCAATGCTTTTGAATGTGTTAGTATTCCATAAGTTAAATGGAACTCCATAACAGCACAGCCAAACACATCTCTCCTGATCAAGATTTACTCATTTTCTCCATTTTGTTACTAAAACACACCAATCATAGATCCATCCCTTCAATTGGTCATACCCCTCCTTCATAGCTTGTGATGAGTTGAAGGTTAGGACTGCACTTCTACCTCCCCCTCTTCTGACTAATATCTCACCCAAACCTTTCTTGCATAATTCATCTCTGAATGCCAAAAAAGAGAAGTAGTTTTTGAGCTTCACTATCAAACTCACAGAGAACCATTCATTATCTAACTCAAAAGCTTTAGCCACTAAATAATCCTTCCTATCAGTAGCTCCACTTTTTACTGCTTCAGTATAACATTTCTGACCTCCAACCACTGTTATATCTTGCTTAGACCGCCTTTGTAAATCTATCTTCAAAGGTTTACTTGATCCCGGCCTGTGCTGCTTTAATTGAGGCTTGGTGAACACTGCATTTTTAACTTTTAGCTCCTTATCCTCAACCCACAAACCATTTGTCTTTTGAACAGCCAAATTTTTTGCTACCGAGCAATCGAATCTGATGAAGCCAAATCTTGTACCTATTACTATCCTTCTCTTCGCTGGGATGAACACATCCTTTGCTGCCCCAAATTTTTTGAACAGGATATACAAGCTCTTTGGACCCATTGATTCATGAATGTTATCCACAAAAATAGTGAACAATCCATCATTTTGGACACCAATATTGCTACCCTCTTTCCTTCTCAGAATTGGGTTCTAACCTCTTCCACTAACTCTACCCTCTTGGAATCTTTTTTCCATCCCGTATGACACTACTCTTTCCTCCATCCCATAGCCGAAGTTGCTCTGTACATCTCCCTGCTCTTGACTTCTCTAAATCATAAACCAAGAACAAGACCAACCCCAATATTGACACAAACAAGTCCAAACCCAATAGTGTAATTAAAGGGATACCAGAGTTCACACATAGACACACTATAGTTCACAAACAAGTCCAAACACAAGCAAAGACACCGAAGGTAATATAACATGAGTTCACAAGGATGATACCTCACCTTGTAAGATCCATCGCCAAAGATCGAAGTTCACATGGCGCGGATTTGACCTGCGGACTTGCCACTCAGATCTACATCTCTTCTCCTCCTTGTTTTCCACCAGAGAGCAGATCTGATGGAACAGATCTGTGTCCGCTTACTCTGGATCGAACAAAACCGAGAGTGAAACCAAATCGATCCAATCGAACGAATAGTTCCTTACACTTAGTTAAGGAAACTTTTACCTTTCGATGCAACTTTGGATTGGATTTAATAAACTCAGTTGTGAAGTTTAAGAAAATGAAATGAGATTTAGCCCTTGTAAATTTGCATTTTTGCTTCGATGGTCTGAGTTTATAAATGGAGACAAAGCTGAGTATTTGGACCTGCCTAGTAAGTTTGTAACATGTTTATGTTAGTAAATCAATCGCAACCAAAGTTTGAAACATGGTCAGAACAAAAATGAATGAAGGAAATGATAAAATCTTCATGATTAGGCGATAGAGAAGAGAAGATGGTTTGATGGATCTTAGTCAAGCAAAGAGCCAGCTCTTCCTATATGTAACTCGACTTTTGTCTCAATTTACAACCAAACTTTACTCATTATATCTTGAGGTTAATTTGAGAATCTTGTTTTTAGAAAAGTAACTCCATTTGGATAATGTTTGCCACAAGAAAGAGATATAAGCAAATAACAGCACAAGCGTTACCCTTTGCAAGGTAAAAGCTTTGTGGAATATATTTACCATTCGAAATTTCAACTAAATGCAATTCTCCAAGTTTTGTTAAATAAAATTAATAATGTTGCTACCAAACTAATATGATTGTTGTTTTGTTGAATCATAATGTAAAAAATATAAAATTATAATTAGAAAATATAATTATTTTTTTAATATATATTCCATCTCTCTTCTTCTATTCTTTCCTTTTGGCTTCTATAAATAGATTAGCTTCAAACAATTAACAAATTGTTTCGGGGGGCTGGTTTGACATTGTTGCAAGTTTCTAGTTTTTTTGTTTTCATAAAACATAAGTTTTTGTTTAAAAAAAAAACAAAAAAAATTATTTAGTGAGTTGTCGCAACTAGTTTCCAAGCATGTTCTCATCTTTTTCCGACATCAAACTCTAGGGTTTGATTTTTCTTTTCAATTCACCATGTAGATTGGATAAGATTGTTTCAATCCGTGAGGTAATGATTTAAATTATTTATTTTGTAGAATATTTTGTGTATATTATTCAAAAAAATAAAATAAAACAGATTTAAATCGAATTGGTAATTATATCTTATTTAATTTATTGTATTCGCCTCTAAAAAAATAAATTATATATTTTTTTCATAAAATTCAAAAAAATAAACAATTTAAATTGTCAAAATAGACCTCTTAATAAACCTAACATAGAATGAATTGTCTAATTGGGGACAAGTCTCACCCATGTAAAAAATCTATCTTTTTATCATGGGCCAAAACCTTTGTAGAACATCCGCATTAGTATAGTCAAAATAATAAAAAGGTAAAATATAGCTAGTAAATCACAAAATTGTTCCTCCATCAGGCTCAACAAATTTTTTGTAAATTTACTTTTTGTTAAATTTGCTATAGTACATCAACAACTTTGTTGAGGCACTATTTATTAGCTACATGATTTTTTATTATATTTTCTAGAGCAAAACTGGGCCAAAATTTTTAAATCGGTCGTCTACCCGGATGTCCACCCGGATGTCCCGTGAGTTCCTGTAGCATAAGAAGAAAAAATATCGAAAATTAGTCCAACCGGGTCAACCGACCAGTCGACCGGCAGGTTAACTGTTTAACGCAACTGTGTAACTGGCAATTTTTTTTTTTTTTTTTTTTTTAAGAATTGTTTGGATGGCATCTCATCAATTTATAAAAAAAATAAAGAATAATAAATACAATAAAAGAAATTAATATTTTAATAAGATTGAGTTAGAATAGAGAGTTTGATGCAGTGAGTACTAAAAATGTGACTAGCTAAAATAACAAAAGTAGATTTTGAATTATAATTTGACTCAGAATTTATTGAGACTGATGTGAATGCTAGGAATGGCAACAGGGCGGGCCGGGGCGGGGCCGGGATCACCCTCCCCGTCCCTGATCCCGATGGTAAGAATGTCCCCGCCCCCGACCCCGATCCCCGACGGGGAACCTATTACCATCCCCGTCCCCGTCCCCGTCCCCGTTCCCTACCGGGAATTGGGTTTCCTCGACCCCGAAATTCTCCGTATCAAAAAAAAAAAAAAAACACAGAGTAGCAACAACAACAACGATTCAATCCTACAACAACATCCTCAACATCAAAATCATCAACAACAATATCATCAAACAACATCAACAACACACAAATCTGAGTATAGAGAGAGAGAGATCCATCTGCTCAGATCTGGTGTGACAGAGGGAATGTCGTCGTCATCGAAGGTCTTGGAGGAGAAGGAGTAGCGCTTGTCATCGGAGGAGAGGAAGAGGAGGTGGCGCTTGTCGTCGTCGTCGGATGGTCTGGTTCGTTTGGACCGTCGACGGCGCTGTGTTGGGGAAAGAGCTCTCAGGGCGGAGGAGGATGGACTCTATAGATCTGGTGAAGATTTGGCTTGGAAGGAAAGCGAAGGTCTCTGTTTCGCCCATCTGCACGTCCGCCATTGATCTTCATCACAAGAACTACACAGCAAAGAGAGAGAGGAGAGAAGCTGAGAGAAGTGAGTGTAATATGAGTGAGAGAGAGAGGCTGAGAGAAGAGAAGTGACACAAGATAACCCTAAACATATATAATATATATATATATATACGGGGATTAGTCATATATATATATATTACGGGGATTAGTCGGGGCGGGGCCGGGCCGGGGCCGGGGTTAGGGAACCTATCCCCGTCCTCGTCCCCGGCCCGAAAACACATCGGGGATTTTAATTTTCAATTTGTTACTATGCCCCCCAGGGCCCTTATGGATATCTCTTCTCTT
>NW_021026589.1:358270-404997 GCF_004153795.1 Camellia sinensis | reverse complement strand
GATGTCCCTTTAATGCCTTGTAAGGTTGTCACCTCATGCTCCATGTTTTGGTGATTATGCATGCCTTGTTTTTGAGCCACTTAGATGCCATCTAAGTAGTCCTTTGGCCTTGTTTCAACATGCTAAAAATCTGTTTTTAGTTTGTTTGATGCATGCCATGATTGTTATGCTAAAGGTGTTTCAAAGCTTCATGATCATGCTTTAGTATTTGGACCATGATTGCATGCATTTACTTATCTTGTTTAACCTGATTTGGCATCATTTTATAACATGATTTTCAATGCTTATAATGCATGCTAATAGTCCATGTTTATCCCTTTCAAGTGTGCTTGAGGTTGTCTACTTTGTGCTTAAGTGTTGGGCCTTAACATGTGCATGTGTGTATGTGTGTTTGGTCTCTTCTTTTGATCATCTTGGCCACTGTTTTTTGCCTTATTAGAGTGCCTAAATCATGCCTAAGTCCATCTTACCATCCATTTGCATTGCCTCATGTTTGTTTGTATGCTTGCATAAGTGCCTTGCCATGCCATGTTGCATCCTTAGCTTGTATGCTTAAGTTGCATTGCATCTTGCATGCATGCCTTGTTCCTTGAATTGGTGATGGGAATTGGGTCTTGTTTGTTTGATTGGTTTGCATTGCATTTGAAATGCAAGTTGCATACTTGGTTCCTTGGACCATCATGCATGGAAATGCGTGATTGGTGGTCCGAGAATCGAGGCACGTGTCCCTTTGAGTCATTACCATGATAAGGGACATGATTGTTGCATACATGCCTTGAATTGTGCTGCCATGCTTTGCCTTGCCCTCTGTTGCTATCATTTGCAGATTCTGCAGGAACACTCTGCCGACCGGCAGTGTAAGGTGCCGGCCGGCAATGACTTCTCTGCCGATAGCTTAATTTTGTGCCGATGGCCACATTCCACTGCGCGTGGCAATTTCACCCAGCCGGTGATGTCTCCCAGCACCCAAGGATGTAATCCTGAGGTTTTGGCAGCCTCCAGAGTAGCAAAGGTAGGAAAACAGAGGCAGCTCATGCATGGCGGCGCGTTTCCCGAGGCGATTTACTGTTTCTAGATTAGTTAATTTGTTATTTAATTAATTAATCTGTAATATTTAATTAGCTTGCGTAGTTAATTAATTTGTAATATTTATTCGGTCCCTCCGAGTGAGGGCAAATCTGTAATAAGTGTGCGTGGGTGGCGTGTATGTCTTCCAATCCCCACTTCTTTCTTCCCTTTTATTTACCTGCTTATGATGGTAGATTAGGGCACGTTTAATTTAGCATACCTTATGCAATGCATGCGTGCATTCATGCATTTGTGTTGCATGCATTAGGCTCGGTACATCACGCTAACTGCATTTGTATTTCAATTCCAAATTGAATACGTGCATCAATTGATCGCACTTCATATGCCATGCTTAGGTTAGCCGAGCCTACTTCGATTGCATCCTGTATGTGTTGCATTAGACAAGCTTAACATGGACTTGGATCATGCATGTTTGCTAACGAGTTCTTTGTTTTGGCACAGAGTACTATGTAAGTATTTTCGCTTTAGCATCTCGCATGCGTGTGAATGTTGCCATGACAGTATGCTTACCATGTGGCTAAATGCTTATGTGATATTACTGTTTGAATGCCTTTTGGTGAAGGTGGATTGTTTGAGTTGGAAAAACTCGTTGAAATTCGTGTCTTAGCCTACTTGCGAGTAGCAAATTCCAAAGTATTTTCAAAACAAACGGATATGCAATGTTTATTCCCAAATTAGGCAATCTAGTCTATACTTGTTTGCTGCGCGCATAACATAGTAATTCTAGGCTAATAACCGAATAAGAACACATAACGTTTTCAAATTGGAAACAACATATCATGTTAGTAAAGGCCGATCCTTTGATCGGGCAAGCGGGGGTGCTCATTGCATGACCTTCCCCTCTCGTATCCAAGTTCCTGAGCCGAGGCAACTTTGGTGATGACGGCATGTGGCCTTCGGCACCGAGTCAGGGTTTCCTAAATTCCCCCATTTTAAAATATTTAGGTGGCGACTCTGTATCTGGCAAAGCAGTCCATGTTTGGCACTTCTTTTCAAAAAATCTGTTTCTCAAAACGATTTGCCAGATTTGGACTCTTTGGTTCAGATTAAGAACCGTGACGACAAAATCGAGTCCGAACTGTAGTAGCGAAGGCCCCTCCGCAGGGCGCGTCTACAGCTTGCTTAGCCTTGGTTTAGGCAACTAGGAAGTTGTGACACTACCAGTTAGCTCACTCCATAATTCTAATTTCGATATTAGATCCCATCAAATATCTCTTTGAGAAATCGGCACTTACGGGTAGGCTAGCTCGTTGGTTACTTCTCCTCTCCTAGTTTGACATCAAGTATGTCAAAAGAAGAGCAGTAGTGGAATTTCTGGCGAACCACCCAATGGAAGGAGATAAAGCAGTAGTGTACCTATTCTCGAATGAGAAGATTCTACAGGTAAAGGAAAAGACTTGGACATTGTACTTTGACAGAGCAGCTTCAATACGGTTATGGGATAGACGTGTTGTTTATAGCACCCGATGATTCCTATATACCCCTAGCATTCAAACTCCGGTTCAAAGTGTCCAACAATGAAGCAGAGTATGAGGTGTGTATCGCTAGATTGGAAGTTGCACTAAAACTAGGGGCAATAAGGTTAGACGTCATCGGAGACTCAAATCTGGTTGTTTCTCAAGCCAATGGAGACTGGAAGGTTAAGGAAAGGAAGATGAAGGTTTATTATCAAACCCTGGACATTCTGATTTCAAGGTTTGAAAAGCTGACATTCACACATCTGCTAAGAGAGAACAACTGGTTTGCTGATGCGCTATCAACACTATCTTCCATGGTAGACATACCGCTCGGGGTTAAGATGCGTCCGATCATCATTGAACAAAAGTATATGCCTGGTTATGAGATGATAGCCGCAATAGATGAAGTTCAAGATAAAAACCCCTGGTATTACGACATTTGAAACTTTCTAGAGAAGGATATGTATCCACCAGGGGTAAATGACAAGGATAAACGGGGAATACGACATATGGCCTTCCAGTTCATCATCTGCGAAAATAAATTATACAAGAGAGGGCATCTAGGAATGCACAAGCTCTACATCGAAGAAGATGAGTCGAAGCGTCTCATGGAGGCCATCCACGAAAGGGAGTGTGGGGCACACATAAATGGTGTGATGCTGGCTAGGAAGATCCTCAGGCAAGGCTATTAATGGTCAACTATGGAGGAGGATTGTATTAACATTGTTCGGCGATGCCACAAATGTCAAATTCATGCCAATCGCATGAATATCACGTCATCACAGCTCTACAACATGACTTCACCGTGGCCTTCCTCTGTCTGGGAAATTGACGTAATTGGAGCAATCTCGCCAAAGGGCTCAAATGGACATGAGTTTATCCTGGTAGCGATCGACTATTTTACTAAGTGGGTGGAAGCGCAGTCATATTCAATATTGATGGTGTCACATGTGGCCAAGTTCATCAGAAACAATATCATCTGCAGGTATGGGGTGCCAAATGAGATTATATCGAATAATGGCTCACACTCCAAGAAAGAGGTGGTGGATTTGCTCGAAAAATACAGCATGGCTTTTCACAAGTCATCAATATACAAACCACAGACCAACAGAGCTGTTGAGGCCGCCAATAAAAATGTCAAGAACATCCTACGAAAGATGGTGGAAACTTACAAAGGCTGGCTAGATAAGAAGCCGTTTGCATTTTAGGGTTATAGAACGTCAATTTGAACATCTATAGGGGTAACCCCCTACTCTCTAGTATATTTGATGGAAGTTGTTCTGCCAATCGAGATTGAAGTACCGTCACTAAGAATCATGGCCGAGTGTCAGATAGCATAAGCGCATTAGCAGCAGAACAGATTCGAAGAATTGATATTGTTTCACAAGAGAAGGTTGAAGGTGCTGGTTCACATCCAAGGATATCAGTGCAGAATTGCCAGGGCCTTTAACAAGAAATTCAAATCCAGAAACCTCAAAGAAGGAGATATGGTGCTCAAAGACAACCGAGCTTCCATCCATGACCCTAAGGGCAAGTTCAGACCCAATTGGACTGTTCTTTCCATCATCAAGTCTATCCAGTCAGGAGGAGCAACCATCCTCATGGATTTAGATGGTTTGGAGTTTTTGTAACTGATCAACATGGACAAGTTGAAGAAATACTATCCCTGAGAGGTTCACTAGGCCAAAAACTTGAAAGGGTGACCTAGTCAAAATTAGAGCATAAAAAATTAGAAACAAAGAAAATAAAGCTCGCAAGGTTGAAAACCCGAAAGGGTGGCTTTGGAAAAAGGTAGAGCGCAAAAAGAGAGAGTTAATACACGAGTGAACCCTAACTGAACTACATAAAGCCTGATTCCCATCTCCCGAAGTTTGGCCATTACCGTCTCCAACTCAATTGTCCTGTCCATTTGTTTGATCGGTCCATCTTTTTCCATCGTCTATTAGCTTGGTTGTGTTACCTCCGTTTTGGCAAAAGGGCTAGTTGTAAGACAGAGTGGTGATGGTGAATGCAGTAGTGGCCAGTTATAATCTTTTGATTTGGAGTTGTACATCTTGAGGATTAATGCCATGTATGTCAGGTAGTGACTATTTTCAAAAATTGTTTTGAAAAGTTTTAATGAAGCTGATTTTCTCAAAATTTTACCTTTTACAACGTAGACCATTATTTGGACCAAAAAGGAAAATTTTCAGTGCTCACAAATTTAATTCCATGATTTCAACACAAGTACATTCTCCAACTCTCAGGTTAAATCAAAGTTGCTTTTACATCATAAAACTTGAAAAGAAAGTCAAAGTAATAAACTAGGGGCACAGATAAGTCAGATGACTATCCTCTACCTCCTGCCTACGCTCTCAGAAGTCTATGCAGCTAAGGATGGCCCAACCTGTGCCTCGTCCTCAAGCCAAGCCAAGCCAAGCAAAGCACTCGCAAAAAAGGACATAATTGAAGCTAGTAACAGGGGCCAGAAGCTCTCTCATTCTCCAAGCAGCAAGGTATCAAGCTACGTGCGAAGCACGAACTGGAAATGGAGCAGGGTATTCAACCCCCTCATCTGGACGAGTCTGATCACACCTAAACTAACGTCTAAACTGGAATGGGAAGTAGAACACGCAGTGTGTAAGACCAATCAACCATATACTCGACTGGCGGGACATGCTATTGCTTATCTCGGTCAAGTTCAGCTAAGGGCAACACCAAGCAATGTCGGCTGCAAATCTACTGTACATCCAATCACACCACAATCCCTCTATGGGAAAGTCCACTAGCCGTGGGCAAAAGAAGTATAATCTGGCCGAATACTCGGGGCAAGGGTCCACCATTTTTAACTTATCCATCAACCACACCTAGGAAGGGATAAAAAGAAAAAATATTAAAGAATAGAGAGATGTATGTTGAGAGAAAAAGTGAGGAAAAGGGCTTTAAGAGAAGATAGAGAGTGAGTGCCAAATGATTTGAGAAATCATAAATGAGAAAGGGTGGGAAACAGTGCTTGGAGAAGCAGTGGACTCCCCACAAACCGAGAAGTCTCTCGCCGATGGAAAGCGTCCAAACCCATTAAGTTTTCGACGAGTGCCAAGCCTATATAGCTTCGGCCTTCCTTGAGGCGTTGAGCCACTTCAATCAATCTAATGCTGACTCCGCTGCCACTAGGGACAAGAAGGTAATGGGTGAGCAAGCATATGCAGAGAGCGCGTGGTCCGTAACCTCACCAAAGAAGATCATGTTTATTTCCAATGTTGGCAAAATGGCGAATTAGGCCAGGAATGTCCAACGCTCCACTATGAGCCAAAGACTTAGCCTTTGTTGAAAGAGCGGCTACACATTCGTTCAAGAGCCAGTGTGTGGCCAAAAAGGGGTGAGGCATAATCTCTTCGTTGTGCCAAGACTCCATTAATGCTTGACAATCTTCAAGAGTGGGACACATCCTTTGTGATCTGAAGTCAAACACATGAGTAACCAGGTGCCAACAGTGGGCAGCGGCGTGGAGAAATAAAAAACAAAGTGGAGTGTGGCTCAAGGAAAAAAGAGCATTTATGCCAAAACCATTAGAATTGACCTTTTCCGTGCCATCCAAAGTGGCCAGCCGATCCTTGAGCCTCTTAACAAGGAAAATCTCCATTTTCAGAGAAAACTAGCCTAAAGATGATGTTTTGATCGTAAAAGTAGCAAGAGAAGTCCTTTATAGAAGATAAGGGCGTGTGAGTGGCTGACGGTTGTTGCCAGCTGTCTAGTGACAGGTCTTGGCTGGCCAACCATACATTTTATTGGCCGACAAGCCAAGTATACTGACCAAACAACTTGGCAGCAATATTTTGTTTGCCGTTTTTGTTTTTGAGTCTTGTTTTGAGTCTTTTGTTTCTGGCAAGTGTAAATAAGTTTATTTAAGTTGTTTTTACTTTGTTTTTTTCCTTTGTTGAGTCGTATTTTGTATTTTAGTTGGTTGTAGGCTCAATATCCGATTAGGAACTCGTTCAAATGTGAGCATTCTCAGCTTCAAATTCATAATACAATCATTTTTATGCAAGTGTTGTGCCATTCTCAAGATTGTGTGCAAAACAAAAATTCTTTCTTTTATAAACTGCAGGGTCGACCCTGATTATAGTTTTTACAAAAGAGAAAATACAAGTTTTCAAAAGCAAAAAGTAAAGAACCTATCTGAAGCTATATAATTTCTATACTACAATGCAAAAGAAAAAAAAAAAAAAGGGAGTCCAAAATCAGTGTCTACCAAGTCAGGTGCGTCAGGAAGGCCTCTTCATCCTCTTTTGAGGATGAGACTCAAGATCTATATTGCCATCAGCACCACTCCCACTGGAAGAATGTGACTCCGAGCTAGAATCATCGTCTCCATCCTCAGACTCAGAGCGCTCACTAGCAATCTCCTCAGTGTCTCTAGTCTCAGTATCTTGGCTAGTCAAGGTCCTCTTTATGGACGAAGAAGCCCCCTACACTTGGGACTCGCTATCTCCACTCTAACACTAGCTCCTACTCGGGACACCTCTGCCGCTACCTCTACCTCTACTCTCACCCTTGCCGCATACAGGGGGCCATCTGTCTCCCCTCCTCGCTGTTAGAAGGGGTGCCGTTGGTGCAGGCGGAGGCTGAAAGAGTTTGCAAGAAACAGAGTATCAGAATAGTTTGGTACATGAATAGTATAAATATAGTTCAAGGTAATTAGTGCATGTCAAATGAGAAAGGTGAGATACCTAATGACCGTGGTATGCGAGCAATGCCTTCCTCATCCACACTATGTGGACCAAGGAGTTGACCAACTGACGGAGGCCATCTACGTAACCCATTGGCACCTGCAAGTGAGTTTGAACATTAGTATACAGAAAAGGGAATGTGAAATACAAATGGAAAGACAAAGTACACACCTACTAGACGTTGGGGTCCCTAACATACTCGCACTCCTCCGGGTGCTCAAACGGAATCTGGTGGGCAGTCCTTTTGGGCCGCTAGTATGTGATGGTAGTCAGGATCACGGGGAGACCGACTACATGAACGGTGGGGGTTGCACCCCCAACATTAGGCCCAGCCATGGAAGCTATGTCTCTAATGGTGGGTACATCTATAGTGCCTCCCACGCGAGCTCTGTTCAGAGGCAGCATAAGATGGATTCAGATGAAAGTAGTGTAGTACCTCTCCCTGCGGAACATATCAGCATCTTGCCCCATCATGAATGTCATGATAGCGTCGATAGGAAGGCTATTGGCAGTCCTCATATATAGCGGAGGGGGAGTAGGAACAATGGGGTCGGGTAGGCCCAGAGTCTGGCAAACAAAATGCTTCCCCAAGTACCAGGTCCTGCAAAAGAGACCCTCCAGCAAGATCTGCAATTGGGAGGTATCCCAGGACCCGGTGTACTCATCCCTCATCCCTTTAGGAATGACCATCCACGGCTGCCAAGTAACCTGCAAATAGAGGATGCATAGTTGAAGTCAGTTGTCAAAGTATAGACCAAAGCAATAAAGATGGAACGGAAGTAATAGAAATGGAATTGAATGGGTATGAGTTTCAGATTACCTTGCGTGTCGTTACTGTATCGAAGTAGTGACGATAGAAGGGAAATGTGGTGACACTACAGCACTGGGGATAGCACCTGCTGTCATACAGCCTCGAGTGAGGCACAACTGCAGCCACCTCATCTCTTGAAATCTGGGCGAGGGTGGGGAAGTAAGCATATACCCAAAGTTACAAGAAGAGAATAGTTTGTGAGTTGACAGGTAAAAGCAGAAATAAAGAAATACAAAGCAGAAATCATAAGTTACAATAGAAATTGAAATGAAAGTGCCGAATGTACCTCCTAGGCTCTTCAATAGCCACCAACCATGTTTCTCTTCTTGTGGGAACTGGAGCTCCTATAGTTGTACAGGGTGGCAAGGCCAGTGCCACCCTAGTCGTAGTAGCGCACTCGGGGAAACACCACCAAAGTGCTAAGTAGATACAGACCCACGGTGTTCCACCTGTTCACGAACAAGGTGGTGTCGAGAAGATAGATCAAGAATCCGCTGGTGTACTGCTCCATCTGTTCCTCAGTCTCCGACTGGCTCCCATGGAAGTCGTCGTATAAGCAGCTGTACCTCACCATGGATGACCTATCCAATGGAGAGCGTGCTCCAAGAAGATAGACCAAGGTGGCCCGCCACTTGCCCACGTCTAGATTGAAGGAGATCAGATCACCCCCTACTAGTAGCCCCATGATCATGGAGAAGTCGTAGGGCATCATCGTCATCTCCTCGGTAGTGAATAAGTGGAAGGAGTTGGTAGTGTCCCACCATCTCTCCACTAGGGCGTCGAGCAAGGGCAGACTGGCTTGCAGCCATGAGAGCCAGAAGAGGAATAGGCCAAAGGCTGCCTTATCCACCATCTCTCGGACTCGAGCGGGGAACTCCTGATACCAATCCCTCACTGTCACTGCGCCATAACCCCTCCAGGCATAGGCGTCACCCTATGTTGAAAGAAGAATTTGCTAAATGCATGGCAAGATAAAGGGTTGTAATGAATGTCAAAGCAAGCAAGTGCATATGTAAGGCCCCTAAAATATGTATTTACTTTTAAGACCCTAATGATGAATTATTTTCTTAAAGCCCTCATTACTTGAATTAATTCGAATCTTGTCGATTAGCAAATTTCTATTTCTTTTATTTTTATTTTATCAAAACAGAAATTCCCTAACCTAATTTAATTCTACCTAGGTTACATGTAGTTAACTTCAAGCCCTCATATATTTTTTTTTTTATTATTTCAAAACTTGCCCAAAATAGTACTTATATCTTGTACCTTGGTATGCCATCAATCTTGCTATATATATATATGTGTGTGTGTGTGTATACACCTTGAGGGATGTACCTAGAACATAAAATAATTAAAAATTAGTCCCTTCACACTTCCCTATGGCTGGCCCTTCCTTGGAGGAGGTGAGAAATCTATTTCCAAGACACACCATCATGAGATTCTAGAAAAAAAACACAACCTAGTGACCTACCTAGGATACAAAACCCAAGAATTAGTTTTATTACAACTAGAGGTGGCATAAACCAATGGAACACACCTCCTAAGTCCCTTCCATTCCTTTAGAATTCAAGCAAAATCCTAACTTTCCATCCAATTCCAACTAAAGGGCTTTTATGTCCTTTTACCCCAAATTTGCCTATATATACCACACCCTCCCTAGCTTGCAAACATACACACAACACATTCACTCACACACACATTTTGGTTAGAGAGAGGGAGGAGAGCAAGGAAGAGGAGTCTAGAGGAGGAGAGGGAAGAAGAAGAGAGTTTCTTGTGCAAAGCTAGAAGATAAGTCACCATCACAACCTTCTCTTCATTTTCTTTTCTAATGCATGTCCTTTTAAGGATTTTAAGTGATGTTTCAGATCTGTTATTATCATGTTCTTATGTTAAAAATACCAAGATTTGAGTATTGTTTCCATCTCTCTTGTATTTTCCTCATTTTGGTACAAACCACCTTCTTTTTGTACAAATCTCTCAACTTTTCAAGGGTACTCTTTCAAACAAATTTTCTGAGTTAAACATGTGATAGTTAGCATATTTTCTTCACAAAAGAAATAAAACTTTCCCATGGTGGAACCCCCCCCCCCCTTTTATAAATTTCCTTGTTTTGGGCACTCTACCTTAAAACCTATTTTTTTCAGTCAACTTTCAAAAATTCCAGAAAAATGTAAAAAAATATTTTGAACCTCCATTTTATGTCAAAACCTTCCTTAAGCAGTTAGATTTCAACTAAAATTGGTTTCATCAAAAAACATTGAGTGGTTTGCAAGAAAATCAAGTTTTCGTAACAGTCGACAGATCTGGGCAGAATCTGGGCAGATTCTGGACAGATTCTGGAACAGTGCTGGATTATTTCCTAAATAACTTAAAATCGGGAAAAGCAATCCCATTTCCGAAAAATGTTCTAGGAACTAGATCAAATTCTCTACGAACCATAGGAAAACCGAGTCCGGTGGATGAACCTAAGTAGTCCTTCCATATTAACCTTCATGTGATGTTAAATCTGGAAATTTGTTATGTTTGGATGTTTTATACCCTTGTATTCATGAAAATGTTTAATGGCTTATTATCATATCTTGGCATAATGTTGTATGGGTATGTTATGTTATTTATCTTCTTATCTTGAGGAGGCATGCCTATGTGAATTTTATTTTATCGTTTAGTTGAACTAACCTTGACTTAAAACACCTAATTCAACGGGAAACCTAATTGGGTGGGTATTGGGTTTTCGAACACTTGAGTAATGAAAAGATGAGAAAATGTGATATATGGACTGTTGGGATGCGTTCCCTATTCAAAGGTTAAAGTCTTGCGCAAGATATGATAATAAGCCATTAGGTGATATTTGGTGTGAGGAGGGATTTGGGCAAGGCCCTATTTTACCATCTCTTTTGAGGCCCTGCGGTTGGCGCTACGCGGTATATAACCGTTGCGGGAGCTCCTATAGTTGTACAGGGTGGCAAGGCCAGTGCCACCCTAGTCGTAGTAGCGCACTCGGGGAAACACCACCAAAGTGCTAAGTAGATACAGACCCACGGTGTTCCACCTGTTCATGAACAAGGTGGTGTCGAGAAGATAGATCAAGAATCTGCTGGTGTACTGCTCCATCTATTCCTCAGTCTCCGACTGGCTCCCGTGGAAGTCGTCGTATAACCAGCTGTACCTCACCATGGATGACCTATCCAATGGAGAGCGTGCTCCAAGAAGATAGACCAAGGCGGCCCGCCATTTGCCCACGTCTAGATTGAAGGAGATCAGATCACCCCCTACTAGTAGCCCCATGATCATGGAGAAGTCGTAGGGCATCTTCGTCATCTCCTCGGTAGTGAATAAGTGGAAGGAGTTGGTAGTGTCCCACCATCTCTCCACTAGGGCGTCGAGCAAGGGCCGACTGGCTTGTAGCTATGAGAGCCCGAAGAGGAATAGGCCAAAGCCTGCCTCATCCACCATCTCTCGGACTCGAGTGGGGAACTCCTGATACCAATCCCTCACTGTCACTACACCATAACCCCTCTAGGCATAGGCGTCACCCTATGTTGAAAGAAGAATTTGCTAAATGCATGGCAAGATAAAGGGTTGTAATGAATGTCAAAGCAAGCAAGAGCATAAATTGAGCAAAATTTCTTACCTCAAAAGCGTCATGGGAGAGGTGCAAGGTGTGCTCTCGCAAGAGGAAGTCCTCAAGCACGCCCCAGGCAAAGTCCTCAAATCTTAGCACGCCACCGGGGGCCATCTCGTGCGTGCGCGGGTGGTAGGTGGCTAGGTTGAATGGTCTCACCCTCAGTGATGGTAACTTGGGCTCAGGCTCTGGAGGATAAATCTCCTTTGCGGCGATGTTAATGGCAATATCCTATGCCATCTCGTCTGCCTCCTCTATCATTGGGTCCTTTACACCTGTAACAAGTGATGGAATAGGCACATTGGGAGGGGTGTCATCACGTGGAATATCATCATCAGCCATGGAGAACATAGTGGGTGGTGAGAGAAAAATAAGAAAAAATAGGAGAATTAAGTATAAAAAAAAACCAAAATCAAACCCTAGGAGAGAGAAAATGAGAGGAAAAAGTGAAAATACGAGAGCAAGTACACAAAAACCAAGAAAACCCATCAGAAACAAGCAAAAAACAATGAGAAACCCCAAAACTTGACCGAATCAAAATCCAATCGATTTAAAATGTAGAGGGCCAAATGGGTTTCATGAAAAAAGTTTCTGTGGGTCGTTAGGTAAAGCGAGTAGAATGAAAATCTAGAGAGAGTGTGAGAGAGAGCCTAGAGAGAGAGGGAAAGGGTTTTCAAAAGATATGGTTGTGAAATGAGGAGCCCAAATGTGTTTTTAATAAGCCACAGGTTGAAAACTTGATTCTGCCCCGTAATTGCAACAGTTGGCCGACCGACCAATATGTTGTATGGCCAGCCCTTTTTTTGGTCGGTTGATTGTTCCAGTGTATTTTGATGATTTTTGCTGGGATTTTTCCTAATTTGGAGCATGTTTGTTCTTGTATTCATCTATAAAGTGGCACAATTGGAATGTTTGAGTTTGTTTCAGTTACAAACAATTATGAAATTCCATTCTGGATGCACCGTTCTAGGTCTCACCATTTCTCCGAAGCGTGAATGTGCCTTGACCTCGAGCTCTAGCAGGTCTTACCCTCTTTTCAGCATGTGAGAACCTTTGACTATGAATTGAAGGTAGAAGTTTGAAAAATAGAAAAAGAAGAGGAAGATCCCGGGCAGAACAGGGTTGTTCATTGCCACTTCCCCTTATAAGGTGTTTTAAAAGCCACCACTTTTTGTTTATCTTTTCTATTATGTTGTATGTTATGTTGCATAGAATATGCACCATATTGTATTTTGAATTCATACGGATTGATCTCATTGTATCCACCCTTATCGCGCAACGGTGTGATTTGGCTCGCTTTTACCCTTTTTAGGCGAAGCGTAGTTTGGCATCGAGCTTTTACCCTTTTTGCGTAATGCGTAGTTTGGCTTGCACCCTCTACCCTTTCTGCATGAAGTTTAGTCTGCAAAGAGCTTTTACCCTTTCTATGTGAAGCATAGTTTGGTTTGTACCCCTCTTACCTTTTCTGTGCGAAACGTAGTTTGGCTTAGACCCGTTTTACCCTTTAGCTTGTACCCCTTTTACCCTTTCTGCGCGAAGTGTAGTTTGGCTTGTACCCTTTTTACCCTTTCCGTGAGAAGCATGGCTTGGCTGGCATCTGTTCATCCTTTCTACGTGATATGTAGTTTGGCTTGTCCCGTATCTCATTTTCATGATCTTTAGGCGGTATGCTCGTTCGTGGTTTCAATTGTTGCATTGCATTGATCTCATCTTCATGATTTTCAGGCGGTATGCTTGTTTGTGGTTTCAACTGTTGCATTGTATTTGAATATCGTTTGTATCCTGCCCTTGAACTACGCTGGCTTAATTCCTTGCAAAGGGATATGTAGACAACTTTTGAGTTCAACCAATTGCATTTACATTTTGTTTGTTTGCCCAAGTCTTATGACCTTGTCAAATGGGTCGTCTTCGAGCTTTGACATTCACTCACGTCATGAAATGACTTGGAGATCTATCAAAGAAGGACAACTGTAGACACCCCATTTTGACCACCCTTAAAACTTGGGCGCTTCACTCTGAACACTCGATAATGAAATGTTACGCTGTGCAATCGTTTGAATCTTTAGCAATAAGATTCAGCTTTGAGCTTTAAAACCGAAACCTTGCATCCCATTTTGACCAAAACCTTATTTTTTTCTAGCCTGAGCACTTAGAGAACAGCAGATGGCCAGCATGCCATTTTCATTGGGCCGACCGTACATCCTCGTGGCTGGCCGACGATGTTTAGTGAAGACAGATATCTTGCAGCAACTAACTGCTCCCATGCACATGTTTTGGACTAGTTGTGCCTTTTACAGATATTTCCGACATGAGAAGTTGTTTTTCTATAAATACAACACCCTACTCATGGTTTGGGGTTAGAAAAAATCTCTAAGAGCCTATTGCTTGTCCAACACACTTCTCTCCTCTCTTGCAATATACATGCACAATAGATACACCATATAGGCTTAAACTTGAAGCTTTTGCTGAGGTTCTTGAACATAATTTCATATACTTGAGAGTGTAGAGAGTGAAGTTTGTTAACTAAGAAGCTCATCGTCTCTCTCAAGAGATAAATTTTGAACTCTTTCACCATCTTTCCTCTCTCTTTTCTTTGTCTTTACATACTGATTTCATATTTTATGCTTAAAATGTGATTAAAACTTTGTAAAAAGTGAGTGAGCTAGCCAACCTTTCATTGGCTAGCTCACTAGTTGTGCATCCTGTTTTCTTTCATTTTTTCTTGCTCTCTTTTCACTTCATTCGGTTAGATTTCAGTACCTTTTATCACTATTTTTAGATTGTTTTTGTGTGATATGAATTGAATATGGGCTTATAAAAGGGTCTTAGTCCTCCCCACTACATGTGCTCTTACTTCATATGCTTTAAATATCGTATTTGTGTTGTTGTAAGTCCCCTTGGATTTGACATGTTTAAGATATAGCAACCAATCCATTTGTGTGTTTAAGCTTTGATAGATAGCTTTCTCCTTGTTTTTTCCTCTTACTTGCTTTGTTGCTCCGAGAGATCTCTGTATTTACAAGTGTTGAAAACTCTCTCCTAGTTCCACTTTGAAGCATGGAAACGAATGTTTCATCCTTATTCCATGAGTAGGGAGAGGAGTTGACAATAATTCTTGAATTGTTGTTATTTTCCATTTTAGTGCTCTATGATCATCAAATACTATCTTGTGATGTTTGATGATTTCTGAAGCATGTCTACCTCTTCCTTGAATACATTTCATGATAGGAAGGACGTAAGGTGAATAGCTTTGTTTTGTGTTTAGCCAAGTCTTTTCCTTTTGCTTTTAAAGATCATCATGCAACAAATTTGCAATGATTAATCATTTGGGAATTAAACCTACTCTCTCCTTGGAAATCTTCCTGATAGGGAGGATTAGGGAGGATAAGCAGCTTTTTGAAACAATCTATTTTGCCCTGTTCTAGTTTTGTTGTAGTAGGGTATTCCTCAAAAACAGTGGCCGATTGACCATTATTATGTACAACCTACCACCTGATCAGGCCGGCCGACCAAGAATGTTGTACGACAATGGCAATTTTTTAGCAAAAACAAAGTAGATTTTGAGGCCAAAACATCACTATTTTCTAACTGCTAACAAGGCAACTTCTGGCAACAAATAGAGAGGTTTTCGGAGGATGTTCTCGCTTGTACGCATGCGACTCTCCACTCATTCAAGTCCATTAGATTTGTAGCTTTGTTATTAATTTTGTAAAAATTAGTTAATTAATTAGTTCATTCATTAATGTTTGTAATAATTAGTTAATTAGGCCATTCAGACCCTCTTATGCGAGGGCAAATTTGTAATATGTAATGTATGTCTTCCAACCTCCATTTCTTTCTCTATTTTATTTACATGCCTACCGTGGTTGTATGTAGTATCATGTTTTCGTTTCATATCATTGCCATGCTTTGCATCCATTTTTGCATGCATTAAGGTTCAGTTCATCATTTTTGAATATCATTGTTGTTTCCTACTTGCTTGGATATGTGCGCTACTGCATGTTTTGAGTTAATCCATATGACATAATAAGTCGAACCTAATAGTTGCATTCTTGTATGTGTTACATTAGTCATGTGCATTGTTAGGGTTATGCATTTTTCTAATTGCTTTCTTTTTCTTTGGCTTACCCCGAACTACTAGGTGAGCATTTTTGGCTTTAGCAAATTCATGTGTGTTGCCATGCTTAGCATCTTACCATGAAGCTATGTGCTTACCCAAAATGAACTGTTTGAATGCTTGTGGATGAAGGTTATTTTACTTGCATTGGGGATGATTTTGATCAAATGTATGTACGAGCTCATTTATTTCCTTTTGAGTTGTGTCCAGTCAAAACTCTTTCAAAATCATCACATAAAATCAAGTCATTTCCAAAGCAAGCGAAACAGTCTATACTTGTGTTCCTCACATAGTAAGTTAGCATAATAAAATTAGAACAAGAGCATATAATGTTGATAAAATTTGCATCATGATTAGGGGAGGTCGATCTTTGATCGGGTGAGGGGTGTGATGAATTCATGACCTTCCCCTCTCATACCAAAGTTCCCAAAGTAAGACAACTTTGTTATGACAAACAAGTGGCTTTTAGCACGAGTCACGGGTTTCCTAAATTTTCTAAAAATATTTTGGTGGCGACTCTGAAATCTAGCAATTTAGTCCATTTTTGGCATCTCTGATGATTAATGGATTTTCTAGGATTTGCCGAATTTGGACTCATTTGTTTTTTTCCTATTTCACATTGCACTTGTGAAAACAGGTTCAGAACCATGGGAGTTCGAACTATACGACCATCATACCCGAGGAGACTAAACCCCTCAAAGGAGCACGAAAAACCAAATATAACTGGCCATTTTTTGGGATAATGATACTATCCCTTTCTCGGGTTGTTGATAGTTCAAACCACCATTGGTTAATACGTCTTTTTTCTTGGGTTGTTAGTTGAGACTATCCATCGGTTAATACCTCCCCTGTTTTAGGTTGTAGGTTAAAACTATTCATCGGTTATGTCGAAATGAAACTTTTTCTGAGAAAATCAAACAAACAACATTATGGAAACAGGAGGAAAATATGATAATTATGTCAAAAAATCCAGTTTCGTGCAATATAGTCAACCATGGCCAACTTTTTGGGTTGGCCGACCAATTAACTAGCCGGCTAGCCAAGATTTTGGTTGGCTAACCAACCAATAAATTGGCCAGGCGGCTAATTTGCCCAGAAGCAATGCATTTTCGGCAGAATTCTTGTTGAATGCATGTGGGTCATGCCATTTCAGATCTTTTCTTGTTATATTCATACACGAGGTATACACCCACTCCCTCCATTATCTTCGTTTCATCTCCATTGTCAAAAGGAGGATTGTCTTCTTTGCAAAAGATGGCATCCAAGGCAACCACCATTATCACTTCATTATCATTGCCTCCCACATTGTCTCCTACCTCCTTGACTTTGCATTCCATTCATTATCTATATGAATGATCAGAGTGAGGGGAATTGGAGAGGAAGGGAATTGAATTGAGAGAGTGAATTGAGAGTTAGAGAGAGAAAAAGAAAAGTCTTGAACATTGAACAATAAGCTTAGAAATACATTGATATACCATCTTTCAATATATCAAACCTAGCCCATAAATTCTGTTATAGCCATATTCTTGAGCCTTGATCAAAAGAGAGTGAGTATCGTTGAAATTGAGAGAAAAACAGAGAGTTAGAACAACTCCCCCACAGACACTGTTAAACCATCCTAAAACACCTTTCCAATAAGAATTTCAAATTTTCAACCTGAGAATTGAGAACACACTTCCTAAGCTTGAGGGTGAGGGTGATCAAAATAAGAATTTCTAGTGTTTGAACAAAATAGAGTTTTCGGCTTTGCCTGATTGGCCGACTAGCTAGCCAATTTCCAATAAGAATTTTGAATTTTCAACCTAAGAATTGAGAACACACTTGCTAAGCTTGAGGGTGATCAAAAGGAAGTTAGAAATCAAATCCTTTTTTGGAAAGTGAATTTTGCACACTTTTCATTTTCTAGAATTTCTTGCATTTTTTTCTTCTATTGCTTTTCTTGCTTCAATTTCATATTATAAACCTGTTATATGCTAACTAAAAGTTGTTAGTTGATCCACTTGCATATTTTCCGTTTGTTTTTCTGTTCCAATAAGAATTTCAAATTTTCAACCTGAGAATTGAGAACACACTTCCTAAGCTTGAGGGTGAGGGTGATCAAAATAAGAATTTCTAGTGTTTGAACAAAATAGAGTTTTCGGCTTTGCCTGATTAGCCGATCAGCTAGCCAATTTCCAATAAGAATTTTGAATTTTCAACCTAAGAATTGAGAACACACTTGCTAAGCTTGAGGGTGATCAAAAGGAAGTTAGAAATCAAATCCTTTTTTGGAAAGTGAATTTTGCACACTTTTCATTTTCTAGTATTTCTTGCATTTTTTTCTTCTATTGCTTTTCTTGCTTCAATTTCATATTATAAACCTGTTATATGCTAACTAAAAGTTGTTAGTTGATCCACTTGCATATTTTCCGTTTGTTTTTCTGGTGTTTGAACAAAATAGAGTTTTCGGCCTGGCCTGATTGGCCGGCCGACCACCTTTTTTGTCGGCCAGCCAATTTCTCCTGGACAGAATGCTGCAGTCTTGAGGATGTCGAGCAAAATAGTCTCCGACAGTCTCTCAGGCCCCCTGAAGTTTCTGGGGTTTTTTTTTTTTCTTTTAATTATAGAGTGTTTGTAAGGATATATTTTGTTGTAATATTTTTCTTCTCCCTCCATTCGGATTTGTAATATTCAAAGCGTTGTAATAATTCCCTACTCTCGCTTCTTTCTATCCAGTTCTTTTATTTGCTTTCTATATTTTGTAAATATGCATGTTATTTTGCTTGTCATCATATCCATGCCTTGCATCCATGTCTTATGTCTTAAGATCCGACTAAATTTGCATTTGTAGATTTAATTGATTATCATTTGATTTTGTGCGCTACCTCATGTTTTGAAATGATTCACATGTCATATATTAGAAGCCGAATCTGTAGCTGCATTTCATTAGTGAATTGCATTAGGACCTTGTATATAGAATCATGCATGTTTTTACTAATTTTGTTTTGTAATTATTTATGGGAGGTCGGTAAATATATAAGTTATTGTGCTTTAGCATCCCGCTTATGTATGTTTTTTCTAATATGTTTAGCATCCTACCATGTGGCTAGTGGCTTATTTGATATAACTCTATGCATGCCGGTGGGTGAAGGTTGTGTTATTTAATTTGGAATAAAATTGATTTTCATGATTGCCTTATCCAAAACCTTTTCGAACTAATGAAATCAAATTGTTCCAAAATGAACGACATAGTCTATATTTGTTTGCTTCACACAGTAAATTTTAGGATTTACTAAATAATTGGAATATAAACATATAAAGTTAAGAAAAATCATATCATGGCTTAGTAATAGCCAATCGTTTGATCGGGTGAGCGAGGGTGCTCAATTAATGACCTTCTCCCTTCATACCTAAGGTTCTAAGCCAAGCATCCTTGGTTACGATGAATAGTGGCCTTGGCATGAGTCACAGGTTTCCTAATTTTTCAAAAATATTAGGTAGCTACTCTAAGATTTGGTGATGTAGTTCATTTCTGGCAAAGAATTTGTAATAAAATGGATTTTCTATAAAAGTTTCCAAATTTGGACTCTCATCCATGTTTCACATTGCATTTGTGAGACTAGATCGAAGAAATGGAGGGTCAAAGATTGGCCAAGATTTGGCCAAACCCAGCCTCATGCAAAAGAGGCAGGGTGAGCCAATCATTGAATTGGTAACTGAACAAGATTGTTAAATGATGAATACACTGGTTGATGATGAAGAGGACATTAGAGTAGTTAGTTCTACTTTCTTTATATTATGTTGTTCCTTTTTAGAAAATAAGGTCAGTCCCAGAGTTTTACCTTCATGTTCATAGGCTGAATGTGTGATTAACAATAGCCCTCTTCGTTATGGAGAGGGTCAGTTGGAGCATTTGCAGGCTGCGCCTGCTAAGTTACATGACTTCAAAGCTGATGTAAAAGATCCCTTAGAGGAATTTAACTTAGGGGATGAAGCCTATAAAAGGCCCATCTTTGTCAATGCAAAGTTATCTAATAAATGCAAAAACAAACTAGTTGGCCTTCTTTTTTATTATATGGATTGTTTTGCATAGATTACCTGGCTTGGACAGATCATTAGTTCAGCATAAGCTCCTAATACGAAGTAACTATGTTCCTCATAAACAGCCCCCAAGAAGAATGACAAATGAGATAATGCTATTGGTTAAAGAGGAAATTGAAAGACTGCTTAAAGCAGGGTTCATAAGAACAACCAGATATGTCGAGTGGCTGTCAAATGTGGTTCCTGTCATGAAAAAGAATGGAAAATTAAGAGTCTATATAGATTTTAGGAACTTGAATATTGCAACGCCCGAAGCTGACTACCCAATGCCCGTGGCTGATCTATTAGTAGATTCAGCAGCCAAGCATGAAGTCTTTTCTTTCATGGATGGACATACTGGGTAGAATTAGCTATTTATTAGCCTAAAAGACACCCACAAAACAGGTTTCAGGTGCCCTGGTGTCCTAGGCACTTTTGAATGGGTTGTTATGCCCTTTGGTCTAAAGAACGTAGATGCAACCTACCAGAGGGCTATGAATTTAATCTTTCATGATCTGATTGGGAAATTTTTGGAAGTCTATGTGACCATCAAGTTACAAAGTTGTGATGAACATTTAGACCACCTTCGACAGACCTTTTAAAGGATGAGGTCTCACAAGCTAAAAATGAGCCCATTAAAGTGTGCATTTGGGGTTTCTGCTGGAAACTTCTTAGGTTTCTTGGTTCATCGGAAGGGTATTGAGGTGGATGCAAATAAGACCAAAGCTATACTAGCAGTACCACCACCAGACAACTAGAAAGAGATGCAGAGCTTTTATGGGAAAAGTGAATTTTCTAAGAAGGTTCACAGCTAATTTAGTTGGGAAGACTTCAGCTTTCTCACCTTTGGTAAAAGCCAAATCATATATGGATTTTAACTAGGGGAAGCCTCCTCAAGAGGCATTTGATTTAATTAAGAAATACTTAATGAATTCGCCAGTTTTGATGCCTCCCATCGGGGGAAAGCCACTAAAATTGTACATTTTATCTTGTGAAGGGTCTATTGGGTGCCTATTAGCTAAAGATAATGAGAGTGGCCATGAGCAGGCCATCTATTATCTTAGCAAAAGATGAAATGATGCAAAAACCATATATAGCTTAGTGGAAAAGCTGTGTTTAGCTTTATATTTTGCTTCCATTAAGCTAAGGCATTACATGTTACCTACAGAAGTGTGGGTGGTGGCCCAAACTAATGTGATTAAATACATGCTATCTAAAATGAGGTATATGACTGTTGGCATTAATAGAGAATTGCTTCTAGTATGTTCCTCAGAAGGTTGTTAAAAGCTAAGGCTTGGTTGATTTCTTGTTGAGCACCCTTGTTCTTCCATCGATGAGGATTTGTTTGAGGTAAACCATGCACAAAATGTCCTTTGGAGGCTAATGTTTGATGGCTCCAAAACAAAAGAGGGTGTTGAAGCTAGTGTTATGTTTGTGGCACCTAATGGCCGAGTACATCAATTTTCATATCAACTAGATGAGCAGTTTGTCATATCTAATAATCAAGCTGAATATGAAGCCTTGATTATAGGTCTAGAACTGGCCATAGAACTCAGAATTACCAGTCTACAAGTATTTGGTGATTCACAATTGATCATTAAGAAAATTAAGGGTGAGTATAGGTGTGCTAACAAGGCCCTAGAAGAACATTTAGTTGAGGTTAAGTGGCTGGCAAGTTTTTTTTAGCCATGTTAGCTTTCAGCATATGTTTTGGCTAGAAAATAAGCAAGCCAATGAAATGGCCCAGGTAGCCTCAGGTTTGAGAATTCCAAAGGGGAGCCAATAAAGAATAATCAGGATTCAAAGGAGAAATTTCTCCAGATTGAGGGATCGACAGAGAAATTTCTTGCCAGTAATGCATTTAGAGGTGGTAGAATGGTATTGGAGATGTCCATTGATCAAGTACTTAATGAACCCTGGAGAAAAGGTTGGTAGACAAATTAAGTATCAGGCCTTGAATCATGTCATCATGAGTGATAACTTGTATAGAAGGGCATATGATGGCATGACATTACTATGTATAGGCTAGGATGAGCAAATGAAAATAATGGCTGAAGTACATGAGGGCATATGTGGTGTTCATTAAGCTAGAGAAAAGATACGGTGGATGGTCAATAGGTATGGCTATTTCTAGTCAACAGTGAGGAAAGACTATATAGCTTATGCCAAGTGGTGTCAAACAGGCCAGAAACATGGCACCCTCTAGGGAGTGCCAGCAATTGTGCTGCATTATGTGGTAAAACCCTAGCCTTTTAGAGGATGGGCAATGGACTTGATTAGGAAAATTTTCCCTCCTTCCTCAAAGCAGAATTCTTTCCTTTTAGTGGCTATGGATTATGTCACTAAATGGGTAGAAGCAGTGCCATTGAGAATGGTGACCCAAAGCCATGTGATTGATTTTATAAAGAAAGACATAATACATAGGTTTGGGTTACCTCAATCGATCATAGTGGATCAAGTCACCATGTTGAACAGAGATGAAATTAAGGAATTTGCCAAAGAATATGGCATTCAAATCCTCAATTCATCACCTTATTATGCTCAAGCCAATGGGCAAGCTAAATCTACAACAAAGTAATAAAAAGTACCTTGGAAAAGATGGTTAAAGAGAACCCTAGAGATTGACATAATTTGTTATCCAATGTATTATGGGCTTATAGGAACTCCAAGAAAATAGTATTGGAACAACCTCCTATGAATTGGTATATGTCTATGATGCAGTGTTGCCCTTAGAGGTGATAGTCCAGTCCAGCAGAGTGGCCTTGCACCATGACATCCCTGTTAATGAGTAAGTTGCTACCATGATGGTAGAGTTATATGACATGGAGGAAAGAAGAATTATGGCATATAACCATCTTTTAGCTCAGAAAAAGAAAAGTTGAAAGGGTTTATAATAAAAGAGTGAAGGCCAAGGAGTTTTTAGAAGGAGATTTAGTATGGAAGATCATACTGCCATTGGGGAGCAAAGATCTAAATTTTAGAAAGTGGTCCCCAAATTAGAAGGGGCCATTTAAGATTTACAAAGTCCTTAAGGGAGGAGCTTATCATCTGGCATCTACAAAAGGAGTCCGACACAGGAGAAATATAAATGGAAAATATTTAAAGAAGTATTATCCAACCATGTGGGAAAATATCAAGCATGTATAAAGGAAAAGAAATAGCATGCTTCCATTAATAATAATAAAAAGGGTCCAAATACAAAGAAGGTTATGTTACCATCTAGTCTTAAAAAAAAAAAAATTAAAAAAAAAATGGCCTTTGTCCCTTTGAAGGGCAGTTACAAAGCTGGCCCAAGATGAAAGGATGGCTCTTGTCTTTGCCTTGACTTGGAAGAGGTTCCCTTGCGCATTCTGAGCCAAGAGTTGGTTCATCTACTGATTAATATGGTCTTGCTCTTCCATCAAAGTAGCTTGCTGGACCTCAGCTGCGGCCAATTTTGCCTGGAGCTGTTGAATTTGAGTTAAGATGGCAGTGTTTCTCTCATTGATAGAAGCACTAGCCTTAGAGATCGCTTGGGTTCTGGAAAAAACTATCACGCCCCGACTTCTATTATTCGAATCCATTACCAAAACCATTATAATAATTTCATTTAGTTGAGAACATGAGCATGGATAAATAATAACATTATCTTACCATGACAATGATGATATAAATAAGATATGGTACAATGCCCTTAGGCTTACATTGAATGACAATAAATAAAATAGAAGGAATTTACCCTTAAAGGGCCCCGTGGCCAACAATTAAAAGACTTCAAGTCATACACGATTCCTCCAACCTTGTACCTGAAAAAGTTTGTCAACACGTGGGATGAGCACTACGCCTAGTAGAGATCCCAAAGATCCTAACTAATCACAACATATAGATAAAAATGATCATGAATGCATCAAGATATACCATATAAGTAGTGTGACATTTAATATCCAAAATATACACATAGAACTATATTTTCTAAAAACGTTCCTCTTGACACAATTCAGTATAAAACCAATTCTTCTCTTTTACATTTCCATCATTTCTTCTAAAAGAAAATATTTTAAAACCTCATTCTTTCTTTGATAAAACTTCCCACGTTAACATAAAAGAATCTCACTTAAACCACCAATCTGAAAATATAACCCCACATGCAAATCGTAATCACCATTCTACATCTTAATACACCATAAGCATTTACATCCCAACATATATCTCTAAAACCTTCCCTGACCGTAGGCCCAAGGATTTAAAAAGGTGACTGGCATGAAACCATTAACACAGATGGACATTCAAACAAGATAACCAAAGCAATACATACTACCAATCTCATCTCTACAATATGAAAACTGGCAACACGTATATATAGCCACAACGAAATAATTGAAGTAATACATACTATTAATCTTATCTCCACTAGCTTACAACATGGATGGCAGATCAAATAATACCAATACCATATAACACTTTACCAGCCTCACCTGGAAGGAGGTGCTCCTCAGGTCATACTTTACCGAGTGGAAACCGAAAGGGAACGAAGAACCTATCACAAGGCGCCACACTTTGTCGGCTAAGATACGGCGGGAAACGGAGCCCCTTTTTCACACTTTACCGGGTGCAAACCGGAAGGGACGAGAAAACCTCTGTTAAAGCGCCACGCTTTGCTGGCTAAAATACGGCGAGAAACTGACCCCTAAACAATATCACATTAAAAACATAAAGAGCTAATCAATAGAATACTACACAGGTGTAATACATACACCTAGTTCAGTTATTACCATAATAGCCATAATCTGTTAATTACATTAACTCATTTCTTTTAAAACATACTTCGTGAACCACTATTCCACACGAGTTTTTCCTTTATTTCAAACATTTCCAAAACACATCACGAAGTGCTACACCTCAAGACCATAACTATTCAACCACATTCTTTCAACGGAAACAATACTTACAAACGCTCCAATTACATCTTTAACCCATAATTCATAACATTACAATGGAATTGTCTATTCACATTGTCCACTTGCAATCAACAACATATCATCTCATATCACATAGCCCATCCTACAATAGTACACATGGCATATATCTAACAACAGTCAATACCATCCTCCACCGATGGCCAAGGACAAAACTCTAGACGCCAATTACATAATCTAGAGACACCCATAGGTAACTCCACATTCCCGTTCATCGCAAACTCTCAAGTTTTATAAAACCGTTAACTAGTTCCATTTTGTTTTGAAAACAAAACCTTACTACTCCAAATCCCAAGAAACACCACAGTGGCCACGTCCACCAACATTAAACCAAAACCCTATTTATTCATAAACAACCACATTATAACCCCATTTCAATTTGACATTAAATTTCTGTTTAATATTCCAAAATTAGTAAACAAAACACCAAGCCTTTCCAATTTATATCCTAAACATGCTTTACAACCCACAACCAACTATACACACAACCCACAAACTCACCAAGATAAACCTAAATCCAGCCTTATGCTTTTTAATAAAAACTAACAATAAACTATTTTTTTAAATGCCTTAAAAATTACCACAAGTCTATCCATAGTGAGGTATTAAAAAGAAGATCAAGAATCCCTACCATTTGAAGCGAAGGGGAGAGAAGCTGAAAATCCACCAGCAACGAAAAGACGATTCGCTCAAATCAAAAGGAAGCCCTCGCGACCGTCTACATTTTGATCTATAGGACTAGGGGTAGAAAATGGGTGTAACTCAATGAAACCCAAGCTTTGAGGTCCAAGAAACCCCAAAATGGCGAAAAAGGAGGAGAGAGAAAAGTAAAAGTGACTTTTTCAGCACACTACAGCCTTATATAGATGCACAGTCCGCTCGAGCGCAAGAAGTGATGCTCGAGCGTCCAGACACAAAAAGTGCGATCGCTCGAGCGTAAAATACAAACTCTTAGAAGTTTTACAGACAACTGACCACTGCTGGAGCACAAGAAGTACTGCTTGAGAGAACACTACTCGAGTGCAAGAATGGCCGCTCAAGTGAAGAATGATAGCTCTCAGTATCTCTGTAAACCTACAAAAGTGCTGGAAGTTCACAAGGACCGCTCGAGTGCAGGAAATGATGCTCAAGCACAGAAGCAAAATTCAAGAGAAGAACAGCTTGAGAAATAAGTTACCAACCTATTCCTAACACAACCAAGATGCTCCATTAACCAAACCTATTCCTAACGCAACCAAGACGCTCCATTAACCAAACCCGATAAAAAATGAGTAGAAGCAAGAGATGAACAACCAAACATTGACGGGTCAGATTCAAACTAGGGTCACTATAGAAGCACTGGCCAGAGTATAGGAAACTTGCCTTATAGATGCCATCTTGACAGTACCAACCTTAGTCTCAACTTCAAATTGTGCCATGGAGGAGAGGTGTTGAGAAATTCTTCAGCCCAGGTGAGGGCAAGATCCTAAAAAAGATGGCACAGTAGCAGAAAGAATTGATCAACTTCTTATTGTTCAATGGGGAAGAGTTTCCTTAACCTTTCTTCATAGGTGGTGCTGGAAACTAACAGTTAAAAATCACCGACATGTTAGAGCGAGTCAGGAGTTGAGGCCATGGGGGAGTTGCCAGCCTATGAAAATAAAAGAAGGTTAGGACATTTAAAGTACAAGGAAAATTAGGAGGAGAGAAGAATAATAATACCTCCATAGAAGAGAAAGGTAAGATTTGAAGAGAGTTGGCCTGACGAGTATGACCCTCCACTTTAGTGAGAGTTGTAATGGTGGCAAGATTGGCCATAGAAGAGGAAGATGGAGGTTGCTCCACTTTAGGGAAATGGCTATCAGTAGCAGGGATTGAAAGGGAAAAACCAAAAGATAATGGAGTGTTAGCCTAAGAAAAGCATAAAGTGGTCAACGGAGGAAGAACATATAGTATTTAGAAGGAATATAGAAAAGATAGGTGATACCTTCAGAAAGAGTGTTAGGGATGATGTGATCGCGTTGTTCTGGCAAGGTTGGAATAGGAGGAGGTTCAGTAAGAGCCCTAAAAGAGGGCTCAAGAATGGTCTCAGAACCAGCATATGCACATAAAGAAATAGGGAAATAAGAAAAAAAAAAGAGTACAAAAAAGGGCAAGAGACAAAGAAAGCTGTAAAGAAGTATGCCTTGATGTGGTAAGATGTGCTATGAGGAAGGTTGGTTGACAAGTATTTAGGAAACTTGAGCTAGCTCAATAGTTGGTTCAACAACACTTGTGAGAGCTTAAAAAACAGTGGCTGGTGCTATATTAACTTCAAAAAATTTCATTGAAGAATTGCGTGAGGGATCTTCGAGCCTAGCCTCAAAGGAGAGTCCATCAGTCCTTTGATCAAGCCTTGGGAAGGCCTCAGGGCTGATGTAGGGGCTGGCTCTTCCTCTTGTTCTCCTATTTTAGAAATGGTGGGATGAACTTGATTAACCGCAAGTGTTTGCTCTTCCAAGATTTGTGCTTCAGCAACAGCCCCAGTTTCAACCCTTGAAGAGGAAGCACCATCTTGTCGACAGAACCTCTGTCAATTGAGCTAAAAGGCTGCACTATCACTACTCAAAGATTCAGAGCTAGAATGTTGGTAAGCTCTAACTTCATCATGGCTAAGGGAAACAGATTGCACAAGGGGAACAAGTATAGAAGATGGAGGAACAGAGTCTCTATAGGGACTACTGGTGTCCTCAGTTACCAGAAGCTTTCTCCTTTTTGGCTTAAAAAAAGGAAAAAGGGAAAAAAGAAAGGAGATTAAGTGGTAGGTTAAGTAAAGAAAAATAGGAGAAGGAAAAAGATTAACCTGAGGACTCTTGGCCTTCTTGGTAGATTTTGCAAGAAAGGAAATAATGGGAACATTGTTTTCGTCAGAAAAAAGGGGTTGTTTTGGAGGCATCATCATGAGTTGTTGTGGAGGGAGCAGCCTTATAAACTAGTGCTTGCTCTGCCAATGACAAGTCTTCAAAAACAAATCTATGTTCTTCAAGAGTGAGGTTGTCCACATCAAAATCTTGGCCAGTTTCTATGTTTGGACTAGTTTTGCTGGCCTTTTTTGAGGAAGCTGGTGCCTTGGAATGAGAGGGGTTCTGTTTGGCCTTCATCCTCTCAAATTCTGCATCATAGGCTTTTAAAGTAGAAGCCATGAGAGAGTCATCCAGGGGATTCCTTCTCCTTTTAGGCTTCTTGGCATAGACCTTGGGGGCTTTGTCCTTAACCTTACCAAAGGTCTTGGCTAACAGTGGAGGCAGTGAGTGGGAAATGTTAGCAGCATCAATCTCCCCTAGAGTATCAGCTATTGAAAAATGCATGACTGTAAGCATAAAGTAATGAGATCCAAGAAATAGCAGATAGGAAGGAAAAGAAAGAGAAGATGCATAACTTACAAATTTGGTTCTGTCGATAGAAAGGAGAAAGATAGGATAGGTATTCCTCAAGTGGTTTGTGGAATATGACAACATTGAGAATGGTCCACTAGTCTCTAAATCTGTTACTAATACTTGCATTGGCCACAAAGGCAAAGAAACTGGGCCTATGCAGAAGTTTCTGGTTTTTAGTCAAAATAGCATAGGCGGAAGGCTACTTAGTGAGTTGAACCCTGGTGTTCACATATTCATGTATGGTGGGATGAACATAGGGGAGAGGAATGCTTTGGATAAGACCAAGTTGTCTAGCCCATTGGCTAGGATTGTAACTTTAAAAACCACAGGTAGAGTGCTTGTTACTAGAAAGGGAACATCCAACCAAGATGCACCTAGGGGTGAGGCAAATGCTCCAAATTGTCTTTTGAGCCCACTTAAGGTCATCATTTCAAGTGGTAGGATCAGCATACATGTAAGACAAAGGAGGAGAAGAGAAGAGGGAGGATTGAAAAGGAAAGAAAGAATTCTATCGATGGTGAAGCTCAGAAAGGTGGAAAAATACTGAGCAAAAGTAACAGTAGGAGAAGGACAGTGGGAAAGAAAGAACTCAGCATAGGTTTCATACTTGGGTGTGTAGTCTATTCTTCTATTGGATCTAATCTATGGGAAGTAGGCAAGAAGCTAGGCTTGAAAAAGCCAAAAAGGGCCCCCTTCTCTATGGCTAATTCTTTTGTCATGAAGAGAGAAAAGGCCTCTATACATGGTGGCCAAGAGAAAGGGGGCAAAAGCTAGTTGTCTACCTTCTTGGATTAGGAGGGCAGGAGCAAGGTATTCCTTAGTGATCCTAAGGCCACCTACTTAAGAAAGAAATTGGCACAACCAGTGTGACGCCCCAAAAATTGAGAACATCAGAGAATATATTCACAAGTAAATACAGGGTTTATCTAAGTTTACAAGAGAAGGAAACATCACTAATGAGTCCTTCGGCTAATAACCAAGTAAGATCCAAGGAAGGTCGGAGGAGTTAATATAGCCTCTATTTTAAGTCCAACCACCTTAGATAGCAAAGCTACCTTTTTGACAAATCTTGGCGTGTATTAACACAAGGCCTGCATGAGTTACCAGAGTATAAGGATAGGTTACAAATGATATATATAATAATTACAAATTATGTCTTAAATACAACATGCGATTAATCACTTACAATCTCAAACGTGTTACAAAACTAGTTCCTAACTCTTATAGGATAACCATACGTCTTCAAATACTTCAACTTTTCCTTTGACCAGCTATGGACACCCCATTTTGACCGCCCTTAAGACTTGGGCACCTCACTCTAAATACTTGATGATGAAATGTTACGATGTGCAATCGTTCGATTTCTTCAGCAAAATAATTCAGTTTCAATCTTTAAAACCTAAACCTTGCACCCTCTTTGAACTAAAACCTTATATTTTCTGGCTTGACCGCTCAGAAAACTACTGACCAACAGATGGCCGGCAGGCCATTTTCATTGGACCGGCCATACCTCTTCATGGTCGGCAGGCCATGTCTGCTGACAGCAAATATTTTACAGCAGCCAGCTATCCCCATGTTCATGCTTTGCACCAGCTATCTCTTTATAGATATTTCCGACGTAAGATGTTGTTTTTTTATAAATACAATACCTCCCCTCATGATTTGGGGTTGGAAAAATTTGCCAAAGAGCCATAGCTTCTCCAACACACTTCCCTCATCTCTTGCAATATACATACACTATACATACACATTATATGCTTGAACTTGAGGCTTTTGCTGATAGGTTACAAATGATATATATAATAATTACAAATTATGTCTTAAATACAACATGCGATTAATCACTTACAATCTCAAACGTGTTACAAAACTAGTTCCTAACTCTTATAGGATAACCATACGTCTTCAAATACTTCAACTTTTCCTTTGACCAGCTATGGACACCCCATTTTGACCGCCCTTAAGACTTGGGCACCTCACTCTAAATACTTGATGATGAAATGTTACGATGTGCAATCGTTCGATTTCTTCAGCAAAATAATTCAGTTTCAATCTTTAAAACCTAAACCTTGCACCCTCTTTGAACTAAAACCTTATATTTTCTGGCTTGACCGCTCAGAAAACTACTGACCAACAGATGGCCGGCAGGCCATTTTCATTGGACCGGCCATACCTCTTCATGGTCGGCAGGCCATGTCTGCTGACAGCAAATATTTTACAGCAGCCAGCTATCCCCATGTTCATGCTTTGCACCAGCTATCTCTTTATAGATATTTCCGACGTGAGATGTTGTTTTTTTATAAATACAATACCTCCCCTCATGGTTTGGGGTTGGAAAAATTTGCCAAAGAGCCATAGCTTCTCCAACACACTTCCCTCATCTCTTGCAATATACATACACTATACATACACGTTATATGCTTGAACTTGAGGCTTTTGCTGAGGTTTTTTAACACAATTTCAGCTCCTTGAGAGTGTCTAGCTTGTGGTTTGTTAACTAGGAAGCTCTTCCTCTCTTTCAAGGGGTAATCTTTCAACTCTTTCACCATCATTTCTCTCTCTCCTTTTTTTTTGTGTATTTTCTTGCTGTTTTCAGAGTGTTTTGAGGCCTAAAATATGTGATTTAAAGTCACAAAAGAAGGAGGGGTTTGCCACCCTACTTTGGGCCTTGTTCCATAGCTTGTTGCTTTATCTTTTCTACTTTGTTTCTTTTGATTTTGGCCACTATATTTTGAGATTAGAGATTGTTTTAAGTGTTTATTCAATTTATGCTTTGAATATTATACTTGTGTTGTTGTAAGTCCTCATGGGTTTGATGTATAGGCCATAGCTTCCAATCCATTTGAGTTAACACTACAACAAAATTGACTTTTTACGACACTACATCAACGGCATACAATAAATGCACGTCGTAGTTTCTCACTTTTACGACTTGCTTTTTTTGCACGTCATAAATAATCTTCGAACCACGGCATGTCTATTGCGTAGGTCGTAATTGGTAATAACGATGATTTTTTTACGGCTTCCAATGCATGCTATAAATAATAATACTTTCTACGACGTGCATATGGCGTGTCGTTAATACATCAATTATACACGATGCACATACGCTAATCGTGAAAAGTGAATACTTTTCACAGGGCACACAACATCCGCTGTTAAAAGTATTGCATTTTTTACGACGCATATATCGTCTGCTGTTAAAAGTATTGCCTTTTTACGATGCACAATACATGTCGTGAATTGTATGATAATAAATATAAAAAAAAGCGCCAAAATGAAATTTAGGGCGCCAATCACCAAAAAGAAAATATTAGAAATTTTTTTCCCCCAAAATAACTATTTTGCCTTCCTCTAATCAGAATGAAACATTACAAGGGCTTCAATCTCTCTCTCTCACAATCGCTGCCACTAGTTCTCTGACCGGCGCTGCCATTGTTGTTGATTCACTCACTTCTGTAACTTACTTTCCCTCACCACCATTGCTCTCTCTCTCAATTTCTAAACCCTAACTTATTTGAAAATAAGAGTGCCCTGCTATTTTTTTTGGAAAAAATTTCGTCAGTTCCTAAACTTTCAAGGAAACCTCTTCTAATTATTCTTTCATTCTTTGATCATTAACAATTTAATAAGAAATGGAACGGAAACATGATGGGTTAGAGAGAGAGTTTGCCTTCTCTCTAGAAACTACCTTAGTTTCTAGGGTTTATTCATTCAATATTTCGTTGATGATGGCTGATTACTCATCTGATTTACACGACTTAGATACGATGGGTGATAAACTAGTGATTGAAGGTACTACTACAACTAAGGGGAGTTCGCACATCTTGAAGGATAGTCTTTCGGATAGTGATTTGTTAATTTTGATGGACATTGCGAAGAGAAATGGGGGTAAGAAACATTGTTCTGCATCTGATATCGAGATGGGAAGGAGCCCTAAGGCTTCGATTGGGGTTGAGTCTGAGATCCCTAGTCCAAGTTCTTTTGTTGACGCTATAGGTGGTCTCTGCTCTGATATTTGAGAGATGAATGTTATTCAGCTCCTCATTAAAACAACAGGTATTTACTTTTCTCTCAAGATTTTTCCAGAGTTGTTATATAACAGATATCATAGTATTGTGAAAAAGAGATGTCTAATGGTTTGATAAATTTGAGTGATTGATTAATGCAACAGACTCATAAGGATTCAGATTGATTAATTGTTTAACCCTTTTCTTTGGTTTGCTTCGGATGGTTTTGTGGATCTTGTTGGCTATTGGGCATAGTTTATGGGTTTTGTTGACTTTGGTTGTGTACATATGTAGATGAATTGTGTTAATTTTTTGTTTGTACATTCTGGAATATATACCCCATTTTGAGGTATTATATTCAAGATATGATATTTTGTGGTGGTAATATAATTTTGGTAGTCTTGATTTTGTTCCGGCATAGAGAATTGAAAGAATCTCACATTAGAAATTATAAAATTATTTGTATTTTCTCTAAATCTCAGGAAAGGTTAGTATAAGCTACCGAAAACAAATTTGTGTTTGCAAAGGAGAACAAGTTGAAAGGAGTAAAGTCACAATCTCTGAATACCAAACCAAACCAAACGAAGCCTTAAGTCCCATCAAATGGGGTCGGCTACATGAATCCTTCTTCTCCACGCGGCCCTATCAAAGGCCATTTCATTGGTCAAATTAAGTAGATTCATATCTCTATTTATAACGCTAGTCAACGTTAATCTAGGCCTACCTCGTCCCCTAACACTTCCATCTACCGTTACAGCATCGCATCTCTTCACTACTGCCTCTGTTGGTCTCCGTTGAATATGACCAAACCATCTCAAACGATTCTCTCTTAACTTATCTTCTATCGGTGCTACTCCTACCCATTCCCGAATACACTCATTCCTAATCCTGTCCTGTCTAGTCTTACCACACATCTACCTTAGCATCCTCATCTCAGCCACACTCATCTTATCTACATGTTGTTTCTTAGTTGCCCAACACTCCGTCCCATACAACATAGCTGGTCTAATAGCCGTTCTATAAACCTTACCTTTGAGTCTAGTAGGTATTCGTTTATCGCACAATACCCCAGAGGCACTTCTCCACTTACACCATCCCGCCTTAATCCTATGGGTCACATCTGCATCAATCTCTCCCGCTGTTGTGATAATTGACCCTAAATAACGAAAATGTTCACTCTTAGGCAGTTCTTGGTTCTCAATCTTCACTTCTCCTCTACTTTCATTGTTACTGTTACTAAATTTACACTCCATGTACTCCCAACCGTAGGATTTGACAAGTGCAGCGCAATAGTAGAAAACCCGCTGCAGATGAACGGCCTCCCAATCAGCGTGTACGCGCCGGAGACAGTGGGATGCGTGGTGGTGGACGGGGAAGGGCGGTGTGCGGCAGCGACTTCCACCAGCGGGCTGATGAACAAGATGAGCGGTCGCATCGGCGATTCCCCGCTTATAGGAGCAGGGACTTACGCGTGTGAAGTGTGTGGCGTGTCGTGCACGGGCGAGGGGGAGGCCATCATACGCGGGACACTGGCACGTGACGTGGCGGCGGTGATGGAGTACAAGGGTTTGGGCCTCCAGGAGGCGGTGGACTACTAGAGTTGAGCTCCTCTGTTATTAGTGTGTTTTGTGAAGAAAATCCATGGTGGGTTTTGGAAGTTCAGCTTCTGTTTTGTTAATGGTCTTTTTTTTTTTGTGTTTGTGTGTGTGTTTTTTTTTTGTGTTTTTGTTTTTCCTTCTCTTCTCCTAGTGTCAATGTTGAATGAATTGAAGGTTGGATTGGATGAATGATTTTCATTACATTGTTGTGTTGATGCTAGTTTAGGTGTTTGAGGTAATGAAAAAGTAAGAGGAGACGAGGCTGACATAATTGACTACAAAAGGGGCAGAATTTAAAGCTATCCAATTGAAGCTGAAACTGTATGATTGCCATTTCTCTATCAATTTTTTATTGAATTCTATGCATTTCGGCAATTCATAGTGCCCCGTGAGAAATAAAATGGAAAGGGAAGTAACTTGATCTGCCTTAGTTTCATGCAATTATGAAATTGGTAAGCTGACTTCTTTACATTGGTTCTATTGGGTCTAAATTTAATCCACACACCATACCAGCTTGGGTTACTAAGGGATATTCAGAGGAGAGGAGATTGATGAATCAATCCCATTTGGCAATCCTCAAAAGCATAGACATTACAAAGAGAGTAGTAGCCAGAATGGTTGGTTGCACCTCTGTGGCTCACCAAATTAGGCTTTCCAACAGCTCAAACATTACCCAATTGACTAAAAACTAGCTCAGAGGAAACAAACTTAGCTATCACTCTCAGAAGCTCTAGAGTCCACAAGGCAAAGATATTTTTGATGAGTTAAAAAAATGATATTTTTCTCTTTTTTTTTGGTTCTTCTCAAGATATGAAAATTTGTTTTTTGAACCAGATGCAAATTAAAGGCTGGTAACCACGAATGAGAGTAAAATTATTTTGATACGTAACAATGAATTACCTTTGCCTAAGGCAGTTCTAAAAAAAAATTATTATGTTGGGATGTTGGAATATACTTCAAAGTCAAAGGGAAATTAGCATTACTTGAATTCGGAACTTAATCCTCCATTTTCCATACCAACCATGCAAAGTATTGGGCTCTTGAGGGTGAGATATTGTTCCAGATTAAATTCTGAACTTTAGACACAAAGTTATCATTTTCTTCACACCATCTGTACGACCCCATGTTATGCTAGATGGTTGACCAAAAGTGATAACGTGCTTTCTCACCAAAGATAAATTAAGGAAATCAATAGTTAGTTGCATTCGTAAGCGGAATCATAAACATGTGGATACTTCATCTTATTTGTTTGTATGCTCTTTATTATCTAAGAACCACAAAATATTATCATTATATTTATAAAAATAAAAAAAATAAAACAACAACAACAACAACAACAACAACAACAACTAAATAATGGTTACAAAAGGCTTCACTATGTACTAGGTGCATGTGCTCTATGTGCTGACTTGAACTCCAAACAAAACTTAAGATTTACTTGGGGCTTGTAGCCAATAGTTAAACCAAATATTGGAATCCAACATTTCTATTTATTTCTTTGCTTTAAACTTTGACTATTTAAAATCTAAGTTCTTTTTGAATTTTTTTTTTCCAGAATATAATTCTTTTTGGTTTTCCTTTGGGATCTTTGTATGTTTACTTGTGATAAGATCAATTATTTATGTGATGAGATCAACTCTTAATTTGTGGAGATTTGGCAATGAAGATAAGGTGTTATTGAAGAAAATAGTTTGTGGTAAGTACAATCTCCAAGGGAACAGGTGATACCCACTTGTTGAGGGATCTGATGCCCATTCTACGATCTGGAGGGACATCCTATCTATGGGGAGCTTAAGACCTGAACTTTATAATTTTTTTTTTTTTTGGAGTAATACTCAAGTACAGATTGGAAATAGTGCTAGGACTTTGTTTTGAAAAGATAAATGGATTGGATATAGGTGTCTAAAGGAGGTGTTTCCAAGGTTGTGTAGACTTTCAATTGATAGGCACAAATTAGTAAAGGAGGTACTGAACCTTAGAAGTGATTTACCTGATTGGCTACAGGGCTTCTGTAGAGAGTTGAGGGATTGAGAAAAAGCGGATATGGTCAGTATAATTAACATGTTACTCTCTGCTTGTGCACGTAGATCTGATAAGGGGGATGCTTTATATTGGAGGGTAGAAAACTCTAGTTGTTCAAGAGTCAATGGACCAAGAAATAGCTTGTGATTGAATTAGATACTGGTGAATTATTTTGGCAGCTTTTTGCTTTATTGAACATGCAAACAGTTTGAATTAGATACTAGTGAATTATTTTAATAGTTTGATTTTCTTGCTTTATTGAACCTTTGCCTAAAGACAACTCCTGCCCAGAATGGTCTGTACACATTCTGAGGTAAAACCAATGCAACCTTTTGTCAATTTTTTTCCATAAATTTATATAAACAAAATATTATTACACAAGTAATCATAATCATATACTACATTTAGAAGTTTAAATTCTCAATCTCTTTTCATATGGAATGATTTACTTACTGTTTGAGAATGTCCTTGAGTACAGTACTCTACCCAGCTCCCATCCCACCACCCATGAGCAAGAGGATCAACTCCTATCTTTGTGGTCCACAGGAGCCATCACGTTCGTACATTCTGAATCATCGACTAGTGTGATTCCAATGGCTTTCAGTTCCTCCAACAATGTATTGAATACTCTTGCCACCTTTGCTTCTTCGTTACCCTTGCAAATCTCTGTTCCCTATCTCGACATACAGAAAAGCATAAAACAAATTGCTAATGTACAGTCGTTTTTCTTTTCTAAAATGATTGATGGCCAACAAGGAAAATTTGAATATTTTCTAAAATGATTGATGGCCAACTGTTATTTGTTTTGTGATTTCTTTTGAGCATAAATTACTTTCCTGTGAATGAAGAAGCAACAATTTATTTTTTAAAGTAACATATAGAGTTCATTTTACTTTCCTGTGTTGTTAGTTAAGAATAAAATTATACTTTTCTTTCACTGTTAAATTATTGTGGAAATTCATTATTTTTTTACTTTCTTAATACATGAGAGAATCATAGGCTGTAATTATTCATTTAATACTTAACATTTTTGACTTACCATTACTCCATTAGGAGCCCTCAGTAGTAGCTTTTGGTTGGAGTCTCTATTTTGGGATTTCTCAATCTTTCTCCATGATGGATGTATCCTATATTAGGTACAGAAGTTAGCTCAACTTTTTGTGTTTGGTTCAACTCTGATTAACTGAGTTGGTAATTTGATCAGCCATACGCTCCACAATTAACTCCATTTGGTGGAAGTAGCATGTGTTTGAGTATGTGAGAGCTTAAGCTTCTAGAAGAATAGCATAAGGCTATGCTTGAATGCTTTGTAGTATGAATGACATGTCAGAATATTAGAATATTTGCATAAAAAAGATGCTAGGGATTGCACTTAGCAATTGGGATGTTTTCACTGGTAAAAAGGTCTCGTCTAAAGGTCTCAATCTCATGGGCCAGAGTTCTACCGAGTATATTTTCCAATAATCTGTTATTATTTGTTACTCATAATTTGATTGGTTCATATAACTTGATTAATGACCTTCTTGAGCTTTATTAGGAGGTAGATTTGGGGAAGCCAATCCAACTGGTATCATGTTCTATAACAAAATCATTGACAATCTTTTGCTCAAAGGTACTGTCACATGCCAAGGCTGCGAAGCTCTACCATGAGCATTTTCAGGTAATTAAAGTGAAAGCACTCTTAATTATAGTTGCACATTCTATTTGATAATTTGATTGATGAAACCGATGTTGGTGCAGCCAAAACACGGTGGATTCATAGGTGTGGGAGGGCAGAGTCAGAAGTGTACGCTTCGAAGGATGGACATTTATTCGGCTCTAATCTGCACGATTAGGAGGCCGATTACAATTAACAGGCCAAGTAACTATGGGGCCGAATAAATAAGTAGTTTGAGAGCAGAAAGTGGACCAGGCCCTGAGTACCTGTAAACGAGTATAAATAGAGGAACAACAGTCAAAGAAAGGGACGTGAGAACTATGAAGCTTAACTTAGAATATAAGTAATCTTGAGTGTAGAGACTGACTTGCCCGTCGGAGTGCTAATTCCGGCACCCCCGACCAGAGTGTTTATTCCTTTTCAGGTGACCAGAAGAGGATCAATAGCGTCCCCCAGGATAAGAAGAGTATTTCCAAACCACATCCCCACAATTGGTGCCGTCTATGAGAATACTCAAACACATCCATGGCGAGCGTAACGGAAGACCCTCCGATAGTCACTGATGAAAACACGCAGAGAGACGACGTCACCCCAACAAACATGCTTGGATCGGTGACTATCCCTGCAAGACATGCTTTGAACTTCGCCTCACCCTCGACCCCAGAGCATGAGGCAATGCAGGTGATCATGGAACAAGCAAAGAAAAACGAACAGAGGTTGGAGAACAAGATCGCAGAGAACAAACGTCTTCGTCAGGATTTGGCCTTGGAAGTGGCAAAGTCCAAACAAGTTGTACACCAAGATTCGGAACGAGCGGTGAGAGTAGATGGTCGATGATCTCGAGCCCGACAACAAGACACTGATAGCGACTCTGACTCATTATCCCTTGAGCCCAAGAAGAAGGGACGATCTGAAACTTCCAGTGTGGTTATGTCTGAAACCCAACACCTTCGTTCTTCAAGTGGCCATCGAAAATGTTAGGACCTCCCGATACGAGAAGACGCGATAGACAGTGTGAGTATCACAAGGACCATGACCATGATACTGAGAGTCGTTATGCACTGAAGGATCACCTGGAGGACGCCTACAATAGTACATCCGAAAAAGCAACCCAACCAAAGCAATAACCTTAAGACAGGATTCACCTCCGCTCGGTGTGATCCACATGATATACAGCCTGCCAATGTCATCGGCGGTGCATACGATTCAGTCGAAGCTCGACCTTCAAAGTCAACTCACTTCGGCTAAACAACCCTATGAAGCTGCAAGCATTTCTTTTGATGATTCAGATCTGGCCAGAGTGACACTCCCTCACATCGATCCCTTGGAAATTGAGTTACGCGTAAACCGATTCACTGTTGAGCACGTACTCATTGATCTGGGGAGCACATCAGAGGTTATGTATTACAAGACATTCACCAAACTCGGCTTCTTAGAATCAGATCTCTCTCCGACTCCTTATCCATTATTCGGCTTCAACGCCAATCCAGGATACCTATTGGGAAAAATCGCACTACTAGTCCGAGCCGGCTCCCGAACAGTAGACGTAAAATTATTGGTCGTCAAGCTACCATCGCCGTACAATCTCATTATGGGTCGAACTTGGTTGCAAACCATGCAAGCCGTGCCGAGTACATATCATCAACTGCTACGCTTCCCGATGGAGCGTGGCATTGAGCAAATCCATGGCTCCCAGAAATCGGCACAAGCATGTTATCTCCTTGCTGAAAAACACCAAAGAAGCTGCAGGTGAATTCTATTGAGGTGCCAGATCGAGAGAGCCTTGACGATGTTGAACGGCTCCCAAATGAAAAGGCCACAGAAGGCTTAGACCGAGTTGAAATCGATGACAGCCCAGAAAAATTCTTCATGGTCGGCGCATCCCTGAATCAGGTCGACAGACAGCAGCTAATCTCTTTCCTACTCAGCAATATCGATATCTTTGCGTGGGCTCCGTATGAGATGCCAGGTATAGATCCGTCCATTTCACAGCACCATTTGAATGTTGATCCTAAGTGCAAGCCGATCATTCAGAAAAGCCGGTGGTCAGCCGCAGAGCACACTGTCGCCGTCGTTGAGGAGGTTGACAGGCTGTTTGAAGCTAGGGCAATCAGAGAAGTGGCCTACCCTACACGGCTCTCTAATACAGTGGTGAAGAAGAAAAATGGGACTTGGCGAGTGTGCGTTGATTTCAGGAACCTGAACAATTGTCATTACTTCCAGGGACATAGCATTGGGGTGCTAATAGATTATCCTCTCCGATCAGTACTACGATGTGCAGAAGCATAGGACGTGTTTCAAAGTGGGCACTTGAACTCGGCCAATACGACATTCAGTTTCTACCTAGAACCTCAATCAAGGGACAGGTGCTTGCCGACTTCGTTGCCGAATTCACTGGGGGTCTTACTAATTTCAAGTCCGATGAGATTCGACCGAAGCCGAACTGGAGAATTTATGTTGGGGATATTTGGTAATTGTACTGTGATGGATCATCCAATCAACAGGGCAGTGGAGCCGGAGTTGTAATCATGGCTCTCGACAGCGCAATAATTGAGCAGGCCGTCAAGCTCGGTTTCGAAGCATCAAATAACGAGGCCGAATACGAAGCCCTTCTAGTCGGTTTACGGAATGCACATCTTCTGGGTACTCGGCGTTTGCTTGTATTCTGCGATTCAAAACTGCTGATCAATCAGCTCAAGGGGGAGTACGCGGCAAGAAACGACTGTATGGTGGCTTACATGAAAACGGCCAGCTCCTTGCTGGCAAAATTTGACCATCACGAATTGAACCAAATAACCCGTGATCAGAACACACATGTAGATGCCCTTGCTTGCCTATCCTCCACCATTAATTCAGAGATTAAATGGACTATCGAAGTAAGTTTCATCCCAGAACCGAGCATCGGCCCTTCGGAGGAAGTTCAGGTTAATGTTATAGAATCTGGACCGAGTTGGATGGATACCATTGCTGTATTTCTGTCTTCCAAACAGCTCCCAGAGGACAAGAAAGAAGCGCACATGCTGCGAAACAAAGCCTTGCGATACTACTTGGATCCGCAAGGAAGGCTTTATAAAAAATCCCTCTTTGGTCCATATTTGGAATGTGTGCACCCTGACAAAGTCGAAGACCTTCTTGCTGAAATACATCAGGGCAGTTGTGGTGCCCATTCTGGCGGCCGCTCTTTGGCCCATAGAGCTATAACACAGGGGTATTATTGGCCGACAATGAGATCTGATGGCGAATGCTATGTGAAGAAATGTGAACAGTGCTAGAAGTTCCCCCGTTAACCCATCTTCCTGCTAAAGAGTTGAGCTCTATCACCAGCCCCTGGCCGTTTGCCTGGTGGGGTTTTGATATCGTAGGACCGTTGCCGAGGGGCCCAGGGAACAAGCGATACTTGATCGTCGCCACAGACTACTTCACAAAATGGGTCGAAGCGGAGGCATTAACGTACTTTCGAGATTCTGATGTCAAGCGCTTTGTGTGGAGAAATATCATAACGCGATTCGGCATTCCAAGAGCCCTTATCTCAGGCAACGACACCCAGTTTGATTGTGGCGCCTACCGAGAGCTGTGCAGCAAATATGGTATCGGGCCTTACTTTTCTGCGTCGGCTTACCCACAAAGCAATGGTCAAGCCGAAGCCTCTAATAAATCCATCTTGGACGGCATCAAGAAGAGGCTGGAGAAAGCTAAAGGCAAATGGGTCGAAGAATTGTCGAGTGTATTGTGGGCTCATCGAACTACAACGAGGCGATCTACTAGAGAAACGCCGTTCGTTCTGTGCTTTGGAACCCAGGCGATCATACCCTTAGAGATTGACCACCCAACCCTGAAATCTCAATTTTTTGATATGGGCCAAAACGACATGATGCTGGCACTGGATTTGATTCTAATCGAAGAACAAAGAGACCGTGCACTTGCGTCGATGGCGCGGTACCAGCAGCAGTTTGCCAAGTCATATAATCAACGTGTTCAGCTGCGCCGTTACACACCAAGAGAGTTGGTCCTGAAGAAGGTACTTCTAGCTGACAAGAAACCGGCTGATTGGGTCCTAATTGGGACGGCCCCTATCAGGTTGATTCAATCGCAGGAGTAGGGGTATATCGGCTCAAAGATATGTCAGGGAGGAGTCTTCCGCGGCCTTGGAATTCCACACATTTACGCAACTTTTATCATTGACCCGACTTGTGGGGCATGACACTTGTTCTGAACGGTTCGCCATGTACATCTCATTTTCTGTAATACAAAGATCGCTACTTACTCAAATCAAAATCGAGTTCAAGGGTGTTCCAATAAAAGCCTCCGGATTCGGAGCCCCATCGGCGCGACGTCTTTTGGCCGATTAAGCCTCCGGATTCGGAGTGCCCTTCCTGGATATAATGATTGGGCAAAAGTCTCCAGAGTCAGAGCCCCATCGGCGCACGACGTCTTTGGGTCGATTAAAGCCTCCGGATTCGGAGTGCCCTTCGTGGATATCACAATTGGCCAAAAAAGCCTCCGAATTCGGAGTGCCCTTCGTGGATATCACGATTGGCCAAATAAGTCTCTGGATTCGGAGCCCCATAGGCGCACGACGTCCTTGCGCCAAAAAGCCTCCGGATTCGGAGCCCCTCGGCACACGACGTCTTTGGGCCGATTAAGCCTCCGGATTCGGAGCGCCATTCGTGGATATCACGATTGGCCAAATAAGTCTCTGGATTCGGAGCCCCATCGGCACACGACGTCCTTAGGAAGAATAAGTCTCTGGATTCGGAGCCCTACCGGCCAAATAAGCCGCCGGATTCAGAGCGCCCTTCGTAGATTTTTGGGCTGTGCGTAACATAATGATGCCGATTAAACCCTTTTATACTTTGAAACATATAAACATTCGGAATGATGTTTATACAATAAAACACATGCAAACACGTGCGTGCCGAATGAAAGTCATGAAAGGTACAATAAAACACATGCAAACACATACAAACATTTTATTCAATCAGGCGAGGATTACATAGTTTTGAACGCGATCTGCGTTTAAGCATTACAATGAGTATTTTTATACAGCGTCAGTAAATACAAATTGTAAACGAAGGTCTGCTTCTATTCAAATTGAAAACAAAGCGTTTTATTAAAATTAGTCAATAAATACATAATTTCGCTCTCGATCTATATGAGTATTACAAGGTCTGCTTCTACTCGGCGACCCCCTCATCATCACTCTTCTCAACTTCGAAAGTGGAAAAGGGGAAATCTTTTTGTTGATACAACGGCAACGCAGAATTCACACCTACTGCCTGGAGAGCCTCAGCTTGCTGAAGTGCCCTGATCCAGCAGTGCTTAAACCCACGATTTTCACATCGGCACACTTCGGCGGCAAGTTTCTCCTTGGTCTTCTGTATTCCGACCTTTCGGCCGTCATGGAAACCTTTTTCATAGGCCGCGGTCCTCGCTGTCTCAATCGCAAACATGCTAGCCGTGTTCTGATCGGCAATAGTATCACTTATCAGCCTTTGAGTCACCCTCTCTTCCACAACTGGATTGGGTTGGCTGGCTGATTGAGACTCGACAGACCTGATTTTCCTTAGCTCACGCTCGGCCTTCTCTGCACGAGTTTCTAACTTCCGAATGCGTTCATCTCTTTGCTCTATATCGCGCCGAGCGGCGCGGAGACGCATGCCGATTTCATAAGTTGTGTACAGCACTGCCCCGTGAATGCCTTCGCGAAACACTTCGAAGTCTTGCCGACCGACCATCGACTTTTACACTTCGGGTGGAAAAATCTGTCAGGCGAACTCGACTGCCACGTTTGGATCTCAAATGATCGAGTCCGTCTTTGTCCTTGGTCTATTCCCCATGAAGACCGCAAAACTCAATGGGCATGGAGTCGCGTCAGATTCCTTTCCAGAACTGGGTTGAGGAGCTTTGCCCTGAGGCTGCTTATCCCTCTTGGGCGACCTATTTCGATGATGAGGAGATTGGTGTCTCTCCCGATCCCTCGAAGTCCTACTCCCCGTGCGTGACGGATCACCACTTCGATTCATGGCTCCTCCCAGCTCAGCTAGCGTCTTCGCCTCGCCTCTGCTGTTGAAGAAAAGTCTTTGTGACATTCGCACTTGTTTAATCTTCCTCAAAGAGCTGGACTGAGTAACTAACTGAGCATATAAATAGGACCCCCAATTCACAAAGTACACGCCTATTTATTCCCTAAGCGGGTAGCACCTCCGAGGCAATTTCATTAATATTGAAATGTCAACAGCCTGGCACTGACTGAGTCATATGCCCCGATCGCCCCGTCAGCCGCTGTCATTCGGCGTTCAATGTTCGTGAACCAGCTGGGGCAAGGGCAGATTCATCAATCCAGCCGGCTTCAGTGCCCGAGCCGTTCCACAAATCGATTCAGAAATACGAGATTCATAAGTAACGTATTATTTGGCGTTTAATGTTCGTGAACCAGCTGGGGCAAGGGCAGATTCATCAATCCAATCAGCTTGAGTGCCCGAGCTGTGCCACGAATCGATTTAGCAATACAACTCATAAGTAACGTGTTATTCGGCGTTTAATGTTCGTGAAGCAATTGGGGCAAGGGCAGATTCATCAATCCAGTCGGCTTGAGTGCCCGAGCCGTTCCACGAATCGATTTAGCAATACGAGATTCGTATGTAACGTATTATTCAGCATTTAATGTTCGTGAACCAGCTGGGGCAAGGGCAGATTCATCAATCTAGTCGGCTTGAGTGCCCGAGCCGCTCCACAAATCGATTCAGCAATAAGACTCATAAGTAACGTGTTATTCGGCCTTTAATGTTCGTGAACCAGCTGGGACAAGGGCAGATTCATCAATCCAGTCGGCTTGAGTGCCTGAGCCGCTCCACGAATCGATTCATCAGTACAAGATTCATAAGTTCATGTTATTCGGCACCTCATGAATTCATTTTGTTGATTAAATCAGATCCATAAATTTTGTTCTAATTGCTGATTCTCCTAGTTACGTACGCATACAACAAACAATACAAGCAGTAACTTGAGTATAATATTAAATTTTTATTCATAAATTGGGCGCTAACAGCGGGCATTTTACATATGAAAATCCAAAAATGATGAAAATCTACTAGACAAAAACATACATTGAAATTGAAAATAGTTAATAAAACTAGTGTCTCCCAAATCAATCCTCGGGATCAGACTCAAGTGGCTCAACGTCCACTTGCTCCTATGGAATTGGAATGGCCAATGTAACTCCAACGGCAGAAAGGGCTTTGAGCCAGCCCTGTTTGAATCCCCGATTCTCGAATTTGGGGACCTCTTCTATGTAGTCCTTAAGGGCGGCGCTCTTTCCAGCCTCGAGCGCCGCAGAAGCCTCAGAGTCGGCTTTTTCCTTCGCCTTCCTCAACTCTTCCAACTCGGCCTCCACCTTAGCAAACGCCTCCCTGGCTAACTTGAGCAATTCCTCGCTCCTGTTCACCCGCTCCTCGGTATCGGCTCTGAGCCGGCCAGCAGTCTGAGCCCTCTCATTCTCAGCTTCGGCTCGAGCACTTTCCATTGCGGCTCTCATCGCCTTGAACTTGGCCCTGCTCCTCTCACCTTCAGCTTCCGACTTCAGGCGGCCAATTCTTTGAATGGCTTCGTGCTGGCGGCGGCCTAGTTCGGCTATCCTTCCAACCATCTGCAAAGCAAGGAGTCAGGATCATCACATACCAAGAAATATCGTATGCAAACCAAACCAAACAAGGAGTAAAAAAGATCAAGTCGCATAATAAAAGGGCCGACTGGGCAGCTAACGCTATAGCTACCAAATCTGGCTCTGCTCGAAAGATGGCCTTGTTAGCCGGCAACGAAGTTGAGGCGGCCAAGCTCAACGCTACAGCTGGATCCTTCAAGGCAGACGCGTTAGAGGAGATCGGCATGTTTTTGATCTTTGGTTGAATAACGAAAGGAACAACCACATCTGATTCCTCTAGACGAGGCCGTTTGTCAGCAAGGCTCTCCTCTGAGCCGGTCTCTCCCTCAGAGGTATGTTTTTCGCCCCGCTCTTCTTGAATCGGCCTTTCTTCTGGGATCTGCTGTTCGGCCACCTTATCTGACTCGGCCGAAACAACTTCAGCTGTCTCTTTCACCAAAGCGGGTTGTGAAGATTCAATTGGGGTAGGCCCAGAATGGCTGGCCTCGACTTTCCGTTGCGCGGCCATGCGTTCGGCATTTCTCTTTCATGCCATCTGCATTAGATTTTCTGCAGCCATGCCTTCAGAAAAATCACCGGGTAGATCTTCCAAATCTGTAAAAATATCTTCGAAGGAAAACTCTGCCGGACCCGAAGTGGACGGTGAGTCAGGCTGGTTAAGACCGGCCGCCTCAAACGCCGAGTTTAGAGCCTCGTCGATCTCTTTAGCCTCCGCATCTTGCTTCGAATTAGAAGCTTCGAAACCAATTTGTCTGAGGGTCTTGAAGATGGGGAAGATAAGAGCCATAAGGTGGTGTTCGTCGGATGGGATCGGGATGTCGTCCGCAGCTGAGAACGTGGTATAAGTAGGCTCGTACCGCAGAAGTATATGGGCAGCTCTCCCTTGCTTTTGTACGTTTGGACGGCCAAAATACTTGAGTGCAGTCTTAATCTCCGCAAGGACTGCGTCGTCAACCGAAGTCTGAATCTTCTTCAACTTATTGCCTGCAAAAACGAAGGATTAGACTTGAAGAGAAAGCCGAGTAAAAGAAGGATCAACAAACATAAGGAATTACTTGGCCACCTGGTTCACCCCTCTTCCTGGGAATGGGGTCTAGGCGATCTTCGCCTTCGCCGAATTCCAGTTGCCGCGGCAGAACTGGCAAGCATGGTTACCAAGTGATGGTTGGTGTCCTTGGCCCTAAGAAAGTAGCTCCCGAGCCGACCGGAGGATTTGGCCAGAGCGTTGCAGTGTCGAATCACCGGAACGCCGAGGTTGATCCTAAGGCGCCGGTTCAGTTCTACGATTCCCATTATAATTCGAAAGAAATTCACATTGGGTTGAGAAGGAATCAGACCCCAATGGCGGAGGACGGCCCTAAGAAATGGGTGCAAGGGAAAGCGAACCCCACCCTCCGCAATGGATAGGAGAGGAAAGACGATGGTATTTTGTTCCTCCCTCTCCATATCAAGGGTATTGTCCATCACTAGAGATATATGGACATCATCAGGGATAGAGAAATGTCTCCGGAACCCAGAGATACGACCCTCGGAAAGGAGGTCTTTCAAATGCTTAGCCATTCTAGC
>NW_021026589.1:341535-357968 GCF_004153795.1 Camellia sinensis | reverse complement strand
CTTTTTCTTGTGATTGAACCTCAGCTTCTCCTAGATTTTGTGGTTGAGTGTCCAAGATTGGAGACTCACCATTGTCATCCTCATTTGTTGCTGGAGTAGGTGAACCTGTGTCATCTATAACCACATTGATTGATTCCATTAGAGATAAAGTACGCAGGTTATATACACGAAAAGCTCTACTAGTGGTTGAATACCCTAGAAAAATACCTTCATCACTTCGGGAGTCAAATTTGCCCAAAGGCTCTCTATCTTTGAAAATGTAACACTTACTCCCAAAAGTTTTGAAGTATTTTACATTAGGTTTCAATCCCTTCTACAATTCATATGTAGTTTGTAAAGTGCCGGGCCTTAAATACACGCGATTTATGACATAAACAGCAGTAATTAGGGCTTCAGCCCAAAACTTTGGAGGAAGTTTCTTACTAAGGAGCATGACCCTGGCCATCTCTTGAACAACCTTGTTCTTCCTCTCAACAACTTCATTTTGTTGTGGAGTAATCGGTGCAGAAAATTCATGCTTAATTCCATGCATATCACAAAAAATCGAAAAGGAACTATTTTCAAACTCACGGCCATGATCAGTTCAGATTTTTATGATACGCCCAATAGAAATACCCTGTTCATTTTGGATATTAAGGACTAAGGCCTGGAAAGTATCAAACGTATCAGATTTTTCTCTTAAAAAATTAACTGATGAAAAGCGAGTATAATCATCAACAGTTAAAAAAATATATCTTTTACCTCCAATGCTTTTAGTGCGAGTGGGTCCCATGAGATCCATGTGAACAAGTTCAAAAGGACGTTTGGTTGTTAGGCTGTTCACCATTTTATGCGGGGCATGAGTTTGCTTCCCAAGTTGACATGGTCCACACACATAGTTCACATTCTTACCCATTTTGGGTACTGTTCTCACAAGCTCTTTGTTGGCCATCTTAGTTAGGTCTTTGACATTCATGTGACCTAATCTTTGATGCCACAGGTCAAGATTACTTATGATGGCTGAGTGGCAAGTGAGATCATTTGTGGTAACAATCCCATAGCAGTTATCAGATGTGTGAACCCCATACATGACAGTATTTCCATTCTTATCCAAAATTTCACATTTATTTTCTAAAAATAATACTTCATGGTGGGAATCACACATTTGACTGATGCTCAAAAGATTCGCTTTAAGGCCATCAACAAGTAAGGCATTTTCGAGCTTGGGAAGATCGGCCACACTTATGGAGCCCTTACCAATGACTCTAGAAGTGACACCATCTCCAAAAGTAACAATTCCTCCTTCATATTTTTCAAGAGATGTGAAATAGGATTTGTCACCAGACATGTGACGAGAGCACCCACTATCAAGATACCACATGTGTGAGTCACGTTCTTTTAGAGCAGTGTGAACAACAAAACAAGTTAAATCACTCTTTCTTACCCATATCGTTTTGGTCTTAACAGAAGCAGGACTGGCAGTCTTGGTAACTGTTTTAGTGTCGTGAGCACCATCATGAATCTTGGTGTTCCGCCTAGACATGTAAGGTTGTCTTCTAACCCATGAAGTATTAGAATTTCTACCTTTTTGAGACACCTTACCAAACAACTCATAACAATAAGGACGAATGTGGCTATACCTACCACAATGATGACAAACAAAAATAGGTTTTACGTCCATTTGGTTGATCTTACCCCCTTTAGGTTGATGAAGAAAGGGATCACCCTATTGAACCTTCATCTTTCCTTTTGTTTGAGTCTTAATGACATGTGATGTAGAGGCTTGTCCCTTTTGAACTGTTGCATTATCATAGCCTATCCCACTTTTGTTACAACTCATCTGTTGAGACCCGAGGATGTCTTCTAGTGTCTTTGACCCTTTGTTCCATATAGCAATCGTGGCTCTAGCATCTTTAAGTCTTCCTCTTTTTGACCGACCATCTCTTCCAATGCAGCTTATGACATCTCAAGGATTTCAATCTTCTCTTCATATGTGGCATAGATTTTCAAAAGATCATCCCTTTCGGTCTCACAAGATAAAAGTTTTCCACATAGGTCTCGCCTGTCATTTGAGATCTTGATGACATCCTGTTTTGCGGTTGCAATGTCTCTCTTTAGCTTGACATTCTCGCTTTCACATGCTTTGAGCTTGAAAGTCAGTTTGTCATTGATCTTGGACAAGTTCAGAGATTCATTGTAAAGCTTTTCATAAGCTTGTTGTAGGTCATCACCATTAATCTCATCATTGTTTTTCGAGGTTTCATCATCTTCTTTTTGCTCCTCTTTCTTTTCGATCTCATCCAGTTGAGCAATTAAAGCATGAAAGTTGATGGATTGTTGTGAAGATGACTCTCCTCTTTCATGGACTTGACTAAGAATGTCCCATGCATCTTTGGCCTTTGTACAATGAGCAATCCATTGTTGTTGTTGTTCTTTAGAAATTGCTTCACAGATTGTATTCAGAACTCTTTGATTGCTCGGATTGTCAGCACTTTCAGTATTCTCTTCAATTACTTGCCAACCTTCAGGGTCATGAGCTCTAAGGTACATCCTCATTCGGATCTTCCAGAATAAGTAATCACTCCCATCAAAGGTAAGAGCACGGTGCAGACTTTGATCATGAGCAAACTCAACTAGCTTTGGAGATGGTTGAGTGACGGTAGACCAGAATGCCATGTAGGTACTATCTCCGTCTTCACCGGATTCGGTTTCTTCGGGTTCTAGCTCTGACCTGCTTTCATCATCCCAAGTCACTATATAAACTTTTTTGCGGCTCTTTTTTGATGAACATTCAAGTGCAATATGTCCAAACCCCTGACATTCATAACACTAGACCCCTTGCCCCTTCACAGTCGTTTTCTCAGTTTTTGGAGCAACTTTTGGTGAAAAAGTTTTGAATTTTTCATTATCCTTATCTTTTGAACTAGAGTCCTTGAAATTAGACTTTTTTTTTCTTTAAATTTTTTTTGAACTGTTTGGTAAACATCGCCATCATTTCGGACTCTAAATTAAACTCAACCTCAGGGGTCTTAGTAATCTCATGAGGACTGCTAAAAGCCACACTATCTTTTTGTTTTTTTCTTAGAAATCTGGTGGGCTTCACAAGTTTGCAAGTTTCCAACCAACTGATTAAGTTTGAGGTTCTCAACATCTTGAGTCTCCTCAATAGCTGTCACTTTGATTGGAACCTCTCGGGTAAAAAACCTCAAAATTTTTCCAACAACCTTCAATTCAGGGATTTTTTCACCAAGAGTAAAACAAGAATTCACGAAGTCACTAAGTTTTGCATAAAAATATCAAACATCTCATCATCACGCATAAAAGAGTTTCAAAAGAGGAGGTGAGACGTTGAAGTTTTGATCTTTTAACAGCAGTAATGCCCTAGTGAATAGTTTCAAGAATGTCTCAAGCCTCTTTTGCTACCTCACACATGCAAATACGACGAAACTCTTCTGGTGTGACAGAGCAAAAGAGAGAATTAAGAGCTTTACTATTGTAACTCGAGTTTCGATAATCTATTCAGTCCCATCTATTGAGTGGTTTGGGGATATCAGCTCCATCAATGGAGACAATAGGTTCACTCCACCCATAGAGCACACAGTGCCAAACTTTCTCATCGATAGATTTTAAAAACGCCCTCATACGAGCTTTCCAATAAGAATAGTTTGTACCATCAAGTAACGAAGGTCTATGGGTCGAGTTACCTTCGCGAATTGAACCTATATCACAAATCACACTCCTATAGTTTTGAGAAAAACAAAGAGTGATCCACTCTGATACCAATTGAAAATACTAAGTGATTCATGATTCAGACTAGATTAATTGCAACAATATCCAAACAATTAAAATAAACAATCTAAATTATCTAGCACATACGAAAGTGATTTAGATTGTTGCTTCAAAATTAATAAATCAACACAATAGATTTTTACGTGAAAAAATCATATTTGGAGCACCTCCAATTGTGATTAAAAAACCACGGGCTAAATGCCACTAATCAACGCAGTATGAAAGAAAGAAAGAAAGAAAGAATACAAACTTACCAAACAAATTACCCAAACTATGTCAATTTGTCTTTAACAATTTGTATATCTTTCACCGCAACCTTCTTTTCAGAATTGATCAGATTGATGTTGAATCCACACCATCCATATCGAATTAGCGACTGCGCACAGCTTCGAACTCCTTCGAATACTCCACGCTTGAATCTCTAAAATCCACTGAAGAAGAATACTCTTGAAGTAGAATACTCAAGCAATCAAACTCTATAATGTATGCTTGTCAAACCATGTGAGTTTTAATACTCAATCAAACATCAAAGAAAACTAGTAGAATAATCCCAGAAGAAAACCTTAGAACCCTTAAAGAAGATCTGGAAACATTAACCCTAAAAACGGACTGAAACAGATATTTATAGAAAATAGGGGCGCGATCCCAGCTCGAGCGCAGGACTTGCCGCTCAAGTGATGTCACTAAAGCGTGTGTGGCTAGATAGGGTCTACGCTTGAGCGTTGGACCTTACGCTCGAGCGTAAAATCACACCTCCTAATAGTTTTGCAGACAAGCCAAACTTCTAAGAGTGTGCAAACTCCGCTCAGGCGCAGCTTGTCCCGTTCAAGCGGAAAGACCAAAAAACAAGGAAAAACTACAACTCAATTAAACCAAGCTTGTTCGCGGAATTGGCAACAAGTAGGGACCTAACAACTAATATATTGCACTCATCTTCTATATCTTTGCAACAATCATCAGTTTCATCAGAAGGGACCGATAGATCTGAAAGATAAAATTGTTCAATATTCTTGTCCATGGATTCAAGAGCAGAATTTATATTCTACAAAACTCTAGAGTGAATTTGTTCTATAGATAATTGCCTTTCTCTATAAAGATCCTCTGACATTGTTCTTTCAAATTTTAAGAATAAAGCTTTTCAATCATGTGGACTACAATACACAAGTATTGTTGTAAACAATTGTCGTAATGAAAAAGGCATTTGAAAAGTACTTGCTCCTTCTAAGCACTTTTCATGACTTTCATCATCCTCTAATAGATCATATTAAAGAGCAGCTTCTCTAAGAGAGTTGTATGCCACTTCTTTAACAGTCCTCAATTGGCGGAATGAAGTTGGGCACCGTACATGATTCAACAATAATTGCAAATAGTATCGCTCGCCTTCTCTTGGATTTGCAGTGATTATTCTTCCAATCACCTCGCTTTGCTTTCTTTCATTCCACATTCTATGTTGGCCATCTCCAACAAGGAATTCAGGAAATTCCTTGTATAAATATTTTCCTTCTTGAGTTTTTTTGTTTGTTCTGTTCATCACAAAAAACACTATCAACATTGTTTTTGAAAGAAATTCACTGTTAACTAAAGAGCGCAAGTTATCTGTCTTTCGAAAGCAAACAATTTGGCAATCTTCAAGGTGTAGTTGCAAGCTTATCACAGCAGGATTAATTTGATTTAAAGGGAATTTTTATATTCTCCACATTGCTTCTAGAGGAGATATCCATCTTGCAAATTGAAACTTTGTGATCTCATCAATATCTTCATTACTGTGTTGGCCTACTATATGGAATGCTATTTTGTCATGACCCTTGTATATGTATTTATACAAGTACTTGACAGCCTTAATAGTAGAGCAAATTTCCACATTAATGTGACAATCAAACTTTGCAAGAAGATATGGGTTGTAGGGAAGAACCCATCTATTTCCCAACATGTGCCCTCGAAATTTAACTGTTTCATCATTGTTGCGCCGTCTATAGCTAGGGTATCCATAAGCTTTCATGGTTGTCATTGAAATAAAATTACATAGGCCATTTTTTATACAAACATTATTAGAATTCAAATAACCACAATGACCATGCATCATGTGTTTGACAACCATTGAGTACAAGTGTGGAAACTTTTCTTTGTCAAGCAACTCAGCAAATATGAAATCATCAAATTTTTCTACAGAATCTAGTTTATGACCTCACTGAAGAATAAAAAGTAAATGAACATGAGGAAGCCCCATTTCTAAAATTCGATTGCATATGTGAAAGCTGCAACTGGACCAAATAGTTTTTTTCTTATAACTTCATTTTTTAAGTGCTCAAATTTGCTTCTAAATACTTGGACAAGAAGATCTGGTCTATTTTGTGCTCTTCATTTGGTAACAATTCTTCTTTGATTTCACTCCAACTTGGATTGCAAGTCATGGTTAAAAAGATATCAGGCTTTCCAAATCGTTGCACTAAAGTCATGGCATCAATATAACACTTTCGAAGATCTCTTGGACTACCTATAAATGAGCCTGGTAAAATAATTCTTTGACCAATATTAGAAGCTTTAGATTCTCCTGCTGTGATACTATCATCAATTCCTTGATACAAATCTGTTCTTATTTCTTTATGATTTACTCTAAAGTAATCCAACCTTAAAGTTTCTACCTTAACATACATGTCAACAACAAATTGTTGTAGAAGTCGACCTGCTCGAAGTAAAATCGAATTATCGCTCTCCCTAATTTGAAACTGGAAATAATAAAACTCAGGAGTTGAAACCATGTTTATCTTCTTTAAATTCTCTTCAAAAACTAAAATAAATAAAATAAATACTTTAGGGTTCTTGTTATAAGTTGTGAATAGGGTAATCTTTTTTTATTATTATTTTTACCTTGAGCTTCTGTTGATAACAAATCATCAGCATTGGAAGCTTCTGTTACCAACACAGAAAATTGACCATCTGAAAATTTGTTTTTGTCTTTTTCTTTATTCCTTGGTGCCATCCAGGTTCACCAAGAGGAAATAGCAATGGATATTGTAGTGGGTCATAGCATCCATAATAATACTGAATTCTTTCAAAATGACCTTGATGTTTTGGACAATGATATCGCGCTCTCTATACTCAACAACTTCATCATTCTCATGCCATATTGCAACAACTCGGGATGCAGTAAGAGGATTAAAAGTTCGGGGATCTAAAGATAGATCAACACGGATAAGCATTTGATGAGTGTCTAAGTCAGAAACATCTCTTAAACTTCTAAAGAATATAGAATATGGATTTGAAGCGACAATATCAATTAGAAGAGCAATGATGTTCGGATCTAGATTGTCTGCAATCCTCATCCTATTCTGAACTTCATGTTCAATGTCAAAGAAATAGAGCTATAAGTAAGAAGGTTTAAGATCTGAAGGATAAAGCTGATTGATATAATGATAAACCTACCCTTGCACACGAAAGGTATAGATTCCTCTATTTCTACGCTCTAATTGTTTGTCAGTGGTAACCCCGAATAAAGCGAAAGCTAATGAATTATTATAGGCACAAATGTACTTTAAGAAATGAAGAGAATTTTTGGAATGACTAGTGAACAACTCTGTGATAACTCTGTCCCATGTTATGTTAATTAATCTTAATTATGATTGTGATTATATGTTTGATATGATTTTGAGTGTCATTTATGTAATTATATGTGTTTTTAAATTTCAATATGTTTATCGTAGGAAAATCTGTTTGATTCTCTGTTATAAAATTTAATTAAAGACTATACAGGCGTCAAAAAGCGAAATTGACTGTATTTTTGTGCTTAACATGATTTTTAGAGCCTACGGTGAAATTTGATTTAAAATTGATTCAAATCAAAATAATTAGATTAAATTGATTAATTTAAGCTCAATTAATTAGCCTTAATACAAGTTGATTAAGCAAATATATATATATATATATATATATATGGCCTATTTACACTTATACTCACTTTTGGAGCTTATTCACCTCTATTTGGCTAAAATCACACTCTAGAGAGAGAGAGAGAGAGGGCCGGTTCTAGAGAGAGGAAGAGGAAAAACTGTAGAATTGTCTCAAACCTTGAAGATTTGGAAAGTTAGGCTCTAAAACTAGCTAGAATTTGGGAGATTGGAGCTCCTATGTGAGTAATTGAACTCAACTTCATGAGTTTAAGTTCATAATTAAGTGAATTCAAGCAAGATGTGCAATTAAGAACAAGAATTGAGTTGATTATAATGAATTTGAAGTCAATATGGCCATGCATGTAGAGAGTTGCCATAGAATTGCATGATTTAGCATAAGGCATGTTGAATATGAAGAATTGAGCATCAAAGCTTACATGCATGCATAATTTTGTTGAAATTCATGATTTTGGGCATCATTTGTGTCATTTGAAGTAGAATTGGAGTCAATAATTAACATGCATGCATGATTCATGAAGATATGAAGTTGTATGAAGTTTGAATGCATGAGTTTTGGAATTTGTGAGAGAATTCGAAATGGATTTGGAAATGGACCATGATTTTGGACAATTGGTCTTAATTTATCCAAGTTATAAAATGTTTTTCTATGATTTGGCATTGATTTGCAAACTTTTGAACCTTTGAAATATGTTTTTAAGCTTCAAACAGAATTCTAGAAAGCCCAGAATTCGTCGAGTCCGCTCGAGCGAGAAAATCGCCGCTCGAGCGTAAAATGTTAGCTCCCAAAAGTTTTGCAGACATTGATGTCCGCTTGAGCGAGAGGAGTTACACGCGAGAGAAGTTACGCTCGAGCGCCCAATCACATGTTTGACTCTCAGCTCGAGCATCTAAAGGCACGCTCAAGCGCAAAAATGAGGCAACCAGCACTTTTGCAAACCAAAGGGGTCTACTCGAGCGACCAAAGCTGCGCTCGAGCAGAGAACCCTGTTTCAGAAATTTTGAAAAGTGATTTTGTGTTTTGTTTTCTGTTCGCTTTCATTTCTGAGCACTCTTAGGCATACATTGAGTATTGTAAATGTCTAAGAAGATAAGAAAGAGGCCTAAAAGGAATATATATATATATATATATATTAAGAACGGAATGAATCGCTTGTGACCTATTATGTTTATGATATATATAGGGTCAAGTGCAAGGGTAAATCATCTGATAGATCACTGTGAGTAATATCTTAATAAAGATATGTTCAAGTATGTTATTTTCCACAACGTAACTTCTGTATGAGCCTTATGGGTCTGTATTTTGAATTATGGATGAATGGTCTAAATGTCAGTCTTTTGCATAAGACTAATTGAACACAAATGTGATTATGATCATGAGTGTGGCACGCGCACATGAATGCGAATATGGAAATGAATAGTGGGCCAAAGGCCATTTGACAGGAATGATTGGGCCAAAGGCCGTTTGATATGAATGGTTGGGCCAAAGGCCATTTGATATGAATAATTGGATCAAAGGTCATTTGACATGTACAAATTGGGCCCAAGGCCGTTTGATTTATTTGGGCCTAAGGTTATTTGATGTATTAGATGGAAACTTAAATGGGCCTATGGCCGTTTGATATGTTTGCTACAAATTTCATTCATGTAACTCCTTTATTTTGATATTATTCAATGGGCTATCACTTACTCTCATTTATGTGTGTGTAGGTGAGCAAAGAGATGTCCAAACCCAGCCTTAGTGAAAGTCATGAGAGAAGTCAAGTTTTTGTAAAGTCAGCCCGAACGTCTCACGCATGAGACTTGTTTTGTTTCTTTTGTTTTCTCTTTGTTACCTTAGTGAATACGTTGGATCACCATGTATATAAGTTTTTTGTTTGGCTGACTACATGTTTGAAAGTTCCTGGACATATAAGATGTTAATTCTGACTACATGTGTGAGTTATTATGGAATGTTTGTTTTACCATGTAAGCACAGCTCATTAGACAGAGTTTTTAAATCTGCTTCCGTTTTGGCCCCATTATCATTATTAAATATGTTTGTATATGTTTGAGTCCGCAGATAATCTCATGATTATTGGTCGGTTATGACCTTAATCCTTAGGGGCGGGATCGGGTCATGACAAACTCATACAATTGAGATGGAACAACATTGGGACATAGTGCAATTTCCCCAACAAAACAACAAAAACCATCAGGCTCAAGATCTATTTTTTTTTTGCATTACAGAAAGAACAACATGATCTATTTGGTAAAACAAAGGCTTCAACTGGTATATCTCTTTTTTTGATTCTCTTCTTCTTTCTACAGCGTAGAACAAAGCCTATGGAGAGTATAAATAGAATTTAAGAATTATTTTCTATCTAGCTGGGTGTATAATACAAAAAATAATAAGAGAAGTTGTTTAAGTACCATCTTTAGCGTCAGTTGTTGTGTTATTTTGGAAATCATTAATACCTAAATAAGATAAATGTATGAAGTCATAATGAGAAAGACTAATTATTATAGTTGAAGAATAAAATAAAAACTTTGATGATGTACACTGCAGAACCGTTGTTTCATCAAGTGTGCTGGATGTAGAACCTAAAGATTAGGGAAAAAAACGTGTAATTATACATAAGTAATCGAAAAAGAAAGAATGAAATTGATTGTTATCTAATAAGGAGAAATGAATTTTTTCTCTGATAGAGACTCTAAAGAAATCATACCTATTTCAAAGGTGTTATGATTGATGGTTGCTTCTTCAAGACTAATTTAGGAAGGTTCTGAAAAAACTGATGTAAGAACAGGACGTTCAAATATTCCCAATAGTTCATATTCAAATAAACTGCTTGATTCATTGATGCGGTATATTTTTTTTGGTCGATCTTTTTGTTTTTCTGCTCTTAATTCTCGCATCCTTTGATTGATGCAATCTTTTCATTCTTATGAAAAATTTGCATACGACACTACTTTTTTTGGCTTTTCAGGTATGATTGAAACACTATACTGTATTAAACAACAATATTTACCGTAACAAATTGATAAATAAACATTAAATCGCAATTGTCATTTTGATAATAATTTTATTACCATTGTAATTCTGATATAGCATGTACACAAAACAAGAAAAGAAACCATACAAGGACATTTTACAATTACAACAAATTACAAAAATTAGACTCATATCATAATTAAGATTAAAAATAAATTTCCAGGGAATAACAAACTGTACAAATTAATACAATTAATACAATTAAAGATTATAAAAACTAAAAGTGTAATTAATAATAAATTTCCATGGAATTTATATTACATATTTCTGTAAATTGTAATTAATAATGTGGTTATGATTTTTAATAGAATTTTATTCATTAAGTTGGTTGAAATTAATTAATTTAGTTAATCAATTTACATGTGTACCTGTAAAAATACATTCTATGTTTCCATTATTAATAAAAAAATAATAATGATAAGAATTATAATTAATCAAATCAAATTATAAGACCAAAATTACACAATGACTAAAATATATAGACTATTGGTATAACCTGCTCAACATATTCAAAGTTATCTAAATGCAATCATTATAGCTAAATGTAGATTTCCTAGGTATGATGAAGATTGATGATATCATCAAATTAGAATGAAACTAAACTTTTACTTTTTAACCAAATCAGATATATGTGTAATAAGGCAACAAGTCAAAGGGTAAAATGGGAAGAAAAAAAAGAAGCCATTTTACTGTAGCAATACCAAAATTAGTTGCGATCACAGTGCCAATGGTGAATTTGGAGCTGTACGGGGAGCAAATATTCCGGCAAGCCCGTACTCCTTTCTTCCGAGCTCCGTTTACGTCCGATCACCTGCGAGCAAGTAACGGTGAGCTGCCCGGCGGTGTGTGGCCGGAAAAACCCTCCGACGATCAAGTTAGCGCACACCTTAGGAGAGAGAGAGAGAGAGAGAGAGAGAGAGAGGAGTGTTTGAGTGTAAGAATTTCCTTACAGAATGTTCGTCTCTCAGTATGGGGGGCGCAGTCATGCTTATATACCCTCTACGCCCCATATCCACTCCCAGTCATCTCCTGACACGTGGCCCCGCTATCCCATCTGTCAGCGTAAACCTTGCTGAACATCACCTAATCTCAACTGCCTGCCTTCTCAGCTGGAGCTCGGCAGCCGAGCTTCTCTATCCACGGCCGTGATGTGCTTCATACCCAAGCACTTCATTGGCTAAGCCCAAGGAGGACCGGGCTAGGCGGCATCTCGGCAAAGCCTAGCCCGGGGCACCTCCTGTGGTCGGCCTTCCTGCCGATTAAACGATTACCTCGGCTGACCACGCCTTTCCGAGCGTCGGTCACTCAGCTTGACTGGCTCCACCATCGCCTGATCAAGCAGCTCGGTTTAACCGAGCACTGCCTTGCCAAGCAGCTTCTTTACGGTCTGGAGTGGCACATACTTGGCCCAACTCCTGCCCGGCCCAACTCCTGGCAGCCCATCTCCGGGCGGATCGCCGGTCATCTCGACCCCATGCACCATTAGGCTCTCAACCTGCTTGGCCGTTGCCCCGGCCCAATTCCAGATCATAAATCTCCCTCTCAATTGCCCCTTAATTCCGTCCGCGCGAGTGTGACTGGGATTACCTATACTTCGACCGGGGTAACATTTCTTCGGTCTTCAAAATGCCAAAGGGCGACCGGGCTAATTAACATTACTGTCTGCAAACTTGCCCGGTTATACTCCTCGGCTGACGTCCTCTTCTTTGAAAGTAGCCCGGTTGGCCCTTCGACTCTTCAACCTGTCTCTTCAGTTCTGACGTCGCCATAAATGGGGACACGTGGCGGGCTGCCATTGGTTCTCGAGCAGCCAACCCGCCGTTTTGCCAGAATTTGAATTTGGGCGGTCTCTTTTGTCTATACATACAAGACCCTTCGTCCTCATTTTCCTCCTACTGTCTTTCTACAATCCGACTCGCCAGAGCTCTAGCATCTTCCTCCAAGCCCCGCTTGCCATTCTTTGCGCTTGTGCTCGAAGGAAAAGTAGTTGCCCCTCACTGGTAAATCCTTCAATCCCTCTTTTGTTGCTATCTTCTTTAATATTTCACACATTAGGGCACTAAAACTTAGTTCTTAGGGCATAGGCCACAGAAACCGTCCCAAACCTCCCACTGTTCTTGGTGTTCTTCATTTTTCCTGAAGAACACTGAAGAACTGGGGCGGACCGGGCTCCTGGTCTTCATTTGATCCAAAAAACCAATCTAACCGAGCAAATAACATGTTTGTCTCAACCCCAGCAAAAACCGAGATAACAAAAGGAATTGGTCGCTCAACCGGGCTAACATCTGGTCTGCTTGGGCGACCGAGCTCCTTAGTTAGCTTAGACGACCGAAGTGGTTTGGCACTCTTAATGACCGAGCTAAAGTCCAGCTCCTTTCGTGCGACCGCGCTCACACTTACACTTGCCATCATTTTCCTACAGAGTCCAAGGGGACCATTGTCCGTTCCTGAGGCTCTCAAGGCCGAGCAACAACCAATTACCACAGTGCCAAACCCCACAGCCGAGCTATCCTAGGCCGGCCACAAATGGGGAAATTTCGATTTCTCGTAGATACTCCGGCTGCACTGGCTGCATTCAGGGAGGAGTACGGCATCCCGGCCGATGTCCACCTTGAACTTGCAGAAATTGAGACAACGCCTTGGGGCAGGGAGGAATACCCTTCACCGTGCTATCCATCGTCGAAGGGGGCCTTCGTTTCCCACTCAACCCATTGATTACCGAGTTCCTACGCCGAACCGGGTTAGCACCCACCCAAGTGTCCACCAACACTTACCGGATAATAAACGGCGTGCACGAGCTACACAACCGGTTAGGCATAAGCCTAGGTTTAGCCGAGATCCTGCGCCAATACACCCTAGGCCACACCGGCGATGGCCTCGCCTATTATCTTAAGATTAGACCGGGCAGAGAGAAAATCGTGACCGGCACACCAAACAAGGATCTTCACAACGATGATTTCTTCTAGGTGTCAGGTAATTACGAGACCGCCGAGATACCGGGCTGGATGATAAGCAAAAACTTTAGCAGCACATGTAAGCCGCGCAAATTAGCTTGGTTAATATACTTTCTTCATGTTTCTGTACTTAGTCATTTTCTTTCTTGTTTCTTTTGCAACAATCCAAGCCTTGCAAGCCAACTATCATTTCCCCAACGTAGAGGCAATCAGGACCGCGCTCTGCTACCGCGACCGAGATTGCAACCAATTGCTCGGCTACAGTCCCACATACAGATACTCCGCTCCCCGCTGGAGTAAAGTTACAGACTTCCTCCGCGCTCCAACACCTCCACCAAATCCAACTCTGCCAGACGTTCCACTCATTCGCTTGACAGAGGAGCAAGAGATGACCAAACGAAGCAGAATCAAGAACCTGCTCACCGCCACATCTGCCGAGATGCCAAGCATTGTCACCCGCTCGCCAGCCGCCGGTCAATCCAGTGGCGTCGTGGTCGCTCTTGCCTCTCAAGCGACCGGGCAGTCCAGCCGAGAACCTGCTCCTCGCCGTGCTGGTAAAAGAGCTCGCGTAGACCCATCTGCCGAGTTTGTCGCCGAGCTGACTACCGAACATCCATCTGACACTCCTGTCCCAGTGCCGGCCTGGCGTCCACAGCTGAAGCACCGGGGTCAAGACATCCCGGCCACGGCTTCAATCAAGGGCGATAAAGCGCATTTGCTCGCCTTCGATCTTTCCAAAGCTCTTCTTCTACGAGCGACGTGGTCGGCAGCGACCACGTCCCTGACACTCGGTTGGTAAAATCATCAGTGAAGTCTATGGCTAGGGTAAGTCAATGTACCTCTGAAATTTTCACAAGTGTTTGCCCGGTTCCTTTTCTAATCAACTTTGCTTCTTGCAGGCCATTCAGAAACAACACCTAGTAATGGAGCGCATCCATAGACTTCGGCAAAAGGCCAATGACACAGCCAGCCAAGTCTAGAGCCTCCAAGCCGAGCTCGGCCGGGCAAAGTCTTCACTTGAGATGGCTAACGCAGACAACAACAGACTGCTCGGTCAGCTGGATGCGGCCGTGAAAAAACAGGATGAGCTCCAGACCGAGGTAAACGCGCTCAAAAAGTCGCGGAAGAAAGACTGTCGAGCTGCTAACAACGCCGGCTTCAACGAAGCCGAGCAGAGCTATAAGAAACAAGTCTTTGCAACACAAGACATTTACTTCAAAGCTGGCTGGAAGTCCGCCTGCGAGCATCTCGGCCAGGGCTCTGACACCGACGTATTTGCCAATCCTCCTCTTGCTTCGCTACCGGTCTACCTCGTGCCTTACGCAAACGATGTCTTCAGCGCTTTGCAAGCTGAGGCCGAGGAAGGGCTTGAAGAGGGAGATGTCGAGACAGATACAGAGGCAGAGGATGCCGAAGTGTAGGAGCAGCCCGGCCATGACGAGCCCGGTGCCCAAGACAAAAGTCCAACCATCAACCTTGATGCCGCCGAGGACGAGTTTACCAATCTCTCCCCCTTAGTTTAGTTTTCTTCTCTTTTTGTATTTTTGCTTTCAGCGCTTCTGATGTAACCAGGCTTTGTCCCCACCTTTTGTATTGACTTTCTTATCAATGAAAAACTCAAATTTTGCCAAGTGTTTGCACGGTTGTCATCAATTCCATCTTCAGCAAAACATCTCGGTATAAATCATAGATTGAACAAAACACCTCGTCAACCGGAATTCATAACTCGGTTGAAGTATTTAAGCAGAACAAAACAGCAAATTCATAAACCGAAATAACCATCTCGGTTGGTAATAACAAAGTTGAACAAATCACCAACTCTTCCAACCGGGATAAATCATCTCGGTTCGGAATCCTAAGTTGGACAAAACACCAACTCTTCCAACCGGAATAAATCATATCGGTTTTATATATTAAAACAACAGTCCAAGTGCTAAAGCAAAATTACTTCTATATATTGACAAAAAGAATTAAATTCTGCAGTGCAAGCCAAAAAATTCCTTTGCACAAGAAAAGAAAGCAAAAAACTTAGAAGTAATACAGTTTCAGGTTGGCCGCATTCCATGGCCGGGGTATTGCTCTTCCCTCTAGATCCTCCAAGTGGTATTGGGATTCCTAAGTTGGACAAAACACCAACTCTTCCAACCGGAGTAAATCATCTCGGTTGGGATTCCGAAGTTGGACAAAACACCAACTCTTCCAACCAGAGTAAATCATCTCGGTTGGGATTCCTAAGTTGGACAAAACACAAACTCTTCCAACCGGAGTAAATCATTTCGGTTGGAATTCCTAAGTTGGACAAAACACCAACTCTTCCAATCGGAGTAAATCATCTCGGTTGGGATTCCTAAGTTGGACAAAACACCAACTCTTCCAACCGGAGTAAATCATCTCGATTGGGATTCCTAAGTTGGACAAAACACCAACTCTTCCAACCGGAGTAAATCATCTCAGTTTTTTACATTAAAACAACAGTCCAACTGCTAAAGCAAAATTACTTCTATATATTGACAAAAAGAATTACATTCTGCAGTGCAAGCCAAAAAATTCCTTTGCACAAGAAAAGAAAGCAAAATCTTAAAAATAATACAGTTTTAGGTTGGCCGCATTCCAGGGCCGGGGTATTGCTCTTCCCTCTAGATCCTCCAAGTGGTAAGCCCCCTTGCCCGCCAGACCGGTGATCTTGTAGGGTCCTTCCCAATTTGCCCCTAGTTTGCCTTCACCTGGCACCAGGGTGTTGCCCATAACTTTCCTCAAAACCCAATCACCAAC
>NW_021026589.1:270794-341327 GCF_004153795.1 Camellia sinensis | reverse complement strand
TGAAAGAAAGGGCGGCAGCGATCTGATGACCGACTTATAAACCGATTAAGCGCGGCGGCCATCCCGGCCAGATACTACACATCCTTAGCCGAGCTGGGCTACTTCAACATTGGACTGCGGGTAAGCCGGAGTGGAGTTGTAGAATTCAATCTTCAAATCTTCACAAAATCCTCGGAACAGGCGACCGTCAAACTGGGTGCCGTTGTCAGAGATCAAGATCTTGGGGACGCCAAACCGCGTGACCACGTTCTGTCAGACAAACCGCTTCACGTCTTTCTCTTTGATTGTTGCCAAGGGCTCAGCTTTAACCCATTTCGTGAAGTAATCTGTGGCCGCAACGAAGAATTTTCGGTTGCCCGGTGCTGTTGGCAGTGGCCCCACTATATCTAGCCCCCATATGGCGAAGGGCCAAGGACTGGTGAGGGAAAGAAGTTCCCTAGCAGGCTGATGGATCTGATGGGCGAATTTCTGGCATTTTTCGCACTTACGGACATACTTTTGTACGTCGGCCTACATGCACGGTCACCAGTATCCCTGTGAAATAGCTTGGTAGGCCAAGGACCTGCCCCCTATGTGGCTGCCACAAATGCCTTCGTGAATTTCGTACAAGAAGGCCTCCACACTACTCGGGTGGCACTTTAGATAAGGACCGGTGAAGGACTTTTTATACAACGCACCATATGGAGAGAGCCAAAACCGCTCTGACTTCACCCAAACTTTGTGTGCTTCTTTCTTGTCAGTTGGTAGAGTCCGGTCTCTAAGGAACAAGATTAAGGGGTCCATCCAGGAAGGACCGAGCACGGCGCAGAGAACATCCGTCTGCCCGGCGTCTTCAATGCTTGGCCGTGGAAGAAAGTCAATTAACAGGGGGTTTGGAGACGTACTATCTACCATCGAAGCGAGGCCGGCCAACTCATCAGCTCGGCTGTTGTCCTCACGGCCAATCTGTTGGACTCTGATTGCCTGAAACTTCTTGATGTGTTCCCTGACCAGAGCTTGGTACTTCGCCATTCTGTCATCCTTTGCTTCGTAAATCCCAGAGACTTGGTTAACCACAAGATGGGAATCACTGTACACCAGTAGCTCGGCAGCCTTCATTTGAATAGCGCTCTTGAGCCCGGCGAGAAGGGCCTCGTACTCAGCCTCGTTGCTAGATGCTGGGAAGCCAAGCGTGATAGAATGTTCAATGGTTAGGCCATCCGGGGAGATAAGAACGATACCTAGGCCGGCACCATGACGGTTGGACGCTCCATCAACAAAAAGCTTCCATATTTCCCCCACAAAAAGCTTCCAACAGTCTGATGGGTCCTGAGACTTGCGAAGGGCAATGGGATCACGGTTTCTTGGCTGTCTGGTTTCAAGTTCCATGTTGATTGGTTCCACTCCAGCCCCCCTTGGTGATTCGGCACCGGACTCAGCAAGTCGGTCTACAATGCTTAAGTCCGTAGGCGAATCACCAGGTCGCGGTATTATGTCGGTCGTAGGCTCTGTGCTGAGTAGTTCTATCTCTTCCCCCCTTGGTGATGTGGGACCGGACAGAGCAGATGGGTCGGTGATACTCAACTCTGTCGTCGCATTACCGGGTGGTAAAACCATGCAAACTGAGGGGGCTTCAGTGGTGTGCGCAAACTCCGCATCGCTACCTCCACCAACTGGTTGTATCTCGGATGGTCTTGCGTGCATCTCATCATCTGCCACAGTAATATCGACCAGGCATACCGGATGAGTGCCAGGTGAGAACTCGGCGACGAAGTCTGCCAGAGTCTGGGCTTCGATAGCAGTGCGCGGCTGGTACTTCACATCAAACTGTCCCAACTCGACCGCCCACTTAAGAATTCGGCCTGAAAAGTCCGCCCGTTCAAAGAAGGCCTTAAGGGGAAACTCGGTCAGTACGACGATGGTATGGGCGTGAAAATAATGCGCCAACTTCCTTGAAGCCATCATTAATGCCAACGCAAGCTTTTCCAGCGGCAAATATCTCGTCTCAGCCGGCAGCAAGGTCTTGCTAACATAAAAAATTGGGAGGTGCTTGATTCCTTCAGCACGGACTAGCACCGCACTGACTGCGTGCTGGGAGACGGCAAGGTAAAGGTAGAGTTCCTCGCCCAGCTTTGGTGTAACCAACAGTGGCGAAGAAGACAGATATTCCTTGAGCTCGGCCAAAGCTCGGTCACACTCTTCGTCCCACGAGAACTTTGACTTCAATGCTTGAAAGAAAGGGCGGCAGCGATCTGATGACTGGCTTATAAACCGATTAAGCGCGGCGGCCATCCCGGCCAGATGCTGCACGTCCTTTGCCGAGCTGGGCTGCTTCAACTCTTGCACGGTTCTGATCTGAGTAGGGTCGGCTTCGATGCCTCGGTTCGTGACTGAGAACCCCAAAAATTTTTCGGATCCCACGCCAAAGGCACACTTTGACGCATTCAAGCGCAGCTTGTGCTTCTTTAGAATGGCAAACATCTCGGCTAAGTCGGACAAATGGTTTGCCTCATGTCGGCTCTTCACCACCATATCATCGATGTAAGCCTCCATTGTCCGGTCAAGCAAAGGAGCAAACATTTTTGTCACCATCCTCTGAAAGGTTGCCCGGGCGTTCTTCAAACCAAAAGGCATGACTCGGTAGCAGAAGAGTCCCCTTGGAGTCGTGAAAGAGGTGATCTCTCGGTCGGGCCCATGCATGGCGATTTGATGGTAGCCGCGGTAGGCATCCAAGAAACTGAGCCTATTATGTCCAGCAGTCAAGTCCACAAGCTGGTCAATTCGCGGCAAAGGGAAGCTATCTTTGGGACAAGCTCGGTTGACTGTCTTATAGTCAACACAAACTCGCCACTTTCCATTCTTCTTGGGCACCACTACTGTGTTGGAAATCCACCTAGGGTAGTGCACTTCCTGAATTGCTCGTGCCTCAAGCAGGTTCTTCACCTCCTTCGCAACTACCTCGGCGTGATGCAGTGCCGATCTCCTTGTTCGCTGGATGACTGGCTTTGCTCCAGGGAAGACATTGAGGTGATGGCAGATAAAACTTGGATCGAGGCCAGGCATGTCGTAAGGCGACCACGCGAAGACTTCGATGTTGGCCTTCAAAAACTCAACCATCTCGGTCCTCTCTATGGCCGTGAGACTTGAGCCGAGCAAGAAGAACTTGTCTGGCTGTTCTGTATCGATTCGCACCTCAACCAATTCCTCAACAGCCTTGTCTTCGGCCTTAGTGTCCACATCATCCAAGACACCCTGGTCCTCTGGTCCCTCAATCATTTGAATGAATCCTTTGGCAGCCCGGCTCCCATTGATCGCCACGAAGCACTGCTTGGACATGACCTGATCGCCCCAAATCTCCTCGATTGCCCCCATAGCCGAGGGGAATCTCATCATCTGGTGGTAGGTCGACGCTACAGCTTGCATAGCGTGAAGCCATCCTTGTAGCACCCAAAACTCCACTTGCTTGACCACGGATCCCGCTTTGACCGGCAAGATAATCTTTCCCAAGGGCCACTCCGGCTGCGAGTTGAAACCAACCAGTGGCGAGGTTGCCGGAGCCAAGTCTGTCTCCCGGAGTTTGAGCTGCTTGAACGCGTCATAATACATGATCTCGACCGAGCTTCCCTGATCGATCAAGATCCGTTTAACATCAAATTCCTTGACGCGTAGTGTTACTACTAGGGCATCGTTGTGCGGCGTCTAGATACGCTCTAGATCCTTTGAGGTGAAACTAATCACATCTTTTTCTTTAGTCTTCCCCCTTTTGATGGCAGGCTGTACCGACAAAACTTCTCTCATATGTTCTGCCTTTTTTATCATGCCCCGGAGTTCGCAAACACGCTCCGGTTCCACGATGCCGTGGATGACATTAATAACTCCCTGTGGTGGTGTGTCTCGGTCATCCTGTCCCCTGGGATCGATCGAAGCCTGATTCGGCATCACGCCGCCATCAATGTAAAGGTCTAGGTGTCTGGCCGCGACCAGCTCTTCTAAGTGTTGCCTTAAAGGCAAACAATCCTCAGTCCGGTGGCCTCGCTTCCGATGAAACGTACAACGATACTGCGGATTGTAGCCCTTTTGTCCATCGCCCAACTTAGCAGGAAACCGGACATACTCCTCGTCTCGGATTTCACTAAGTATGCAATAGATTGGAATCTTGAAGACCGTGGTTATGCCAGTCCTTGCCTTCAACCTTCTGTTTGCGTCCGCTACGTCATCTCGGGGGTAGTCGTCCCGGTCATTCCGACGTCCTCTACCCCGGTTTTTGCGATTCAAGCCACGGTCAGATTCCTCTGCTCGGTCACTCTGGACTCTTGCCCAACTGCGTGCACTTTGCCTGCTGTCTTCTTGTCTGTTGCTAACGGAGTTGCCTTCATGGTAGAAGCTGACGCGTCATCCTCTACTCGGATGTGCTCATTGATGCGCTGCATGAGCTGGCCCATGGAGGTCGGTTGGTGCATGGTCAGCGAGTCCTGCAATCTATGGCCGACCGGGAGACCACGCTTATATTGCGTGATTGCGAGGTTGACTGGGCAATCCAAGATCTCGTTAAAGGTTTCCCAGTACCTTGAGTTGTATACCTTCAGTGTGTCGCTCGGTTCCATCTTGACACTTAGCAAGTGATCGACTTCCTTTGGTGTTTTTGTGTTGGTTTTGAAGCGTAGAACAAACGCCTCGGCCAACTGATGCCACCTTTGTATGCTCGCTTCCGGCAACCTCTCAAACCACTTTAAGCCCAGCTCGCCTAAACTTGACTGGAAGATTAGGCACAGAAGTCCGTCATTTCGCCTATGTCCGGCCATAACCTGTCGGAAGTGGCTCACATGCATGTAAGGATCGGTTTTTCCGTCGTAGAGTGTGAACTTAGGCTGGTGGAAGCCTGCCAAAAGCGGTGTTGTTTCTATTTCCAGGGAAAAAGGGGTGGCACTCAGCCTGGCCAAGTCCGTATCTTCAAAGAGTGGCACTGTTTGGTGGGGTGGAGGCATTCCGACCTCCTCGCTGGTGTGAACCCCGTAGGACAGCCGCTGGAAAGCCGGTATTCTCTGAGCTTCGCGCCAGCAAGCCCGCTCCTTTAAGACCACCCGTAAATCCTCTGAATGAGCGGGGTAAGAGTACCTCGACGTCGTCACCGGACGTGAGGGTTTGTAGGCGCTGTCTTGCGTGCTAGACTTTTCTGCATGCGCGTCGGAATCACCAACCTGGTAAGTTCTGGTAATAGATATGGACTGAGTACGTCGCTAACTCTGACTGCCTGAACGACGGGATGGGGTGCGCTCACTGTGGTCTCCCACTCCAGCTACACCTTTCCCTTTGACATGCTGCTTCAGATCCTCCATCTCCGCCGCCATTCGCCGGATGACAGCGTCTTGGTCCCTCGACTTATTTTCCAGACGTCTGGCGTGTGAGTCTCTCCTCCGCCGGTGACCGTCTGGACTTCGTGAATGACCATGACTTCTTCCGCGCTTATCCCGCGCGTCTCCTGACTGTCCTCCGGTGGGCGTCCCCAAGTCCGCCATTGGATGGATGGTGGGAGGACCTTCTCTCCTTCGGGTGAACTCCGGGGTGGCTCCGTCTATGGCAGACAATGAAAACTCGTCGTTGTTCACCATGGACAGCGATCAGATGAACCTGGAAGACAAGGTTTTGTCTGTCAAGCTTCCCACAGATGGCGCCAATTGTACGGGGAGCAAATATTCCGGCAAGCCCGTACTCCTTTCTTTCGAGCTTCGTTTATGTCCGATCACCTGCGAGCAAATAATGGTGAGCTGCCCGGCGGTGTGTGGCCAGAAAAACCCTCCGACGATCAAGTTAGCACACACCTTAGGATAGAGAGAGAGAGAGAGAGGAGTGTTTGAGTGTAAGAATTTCCTTACAGAATGTTCGTCTCTCTTTGTATAGGGGGCGCAGACATGCTTTTATACCCTCTGCGCCCCATATCCACTCCCAGTCATCTCTTGACACGTGGCTCCGCTATCCCATCTGTCGGCGTAAACCTTGCTGAACATCACCTAATCTCAACTGCCTGCCTTCTCAGCTGGAGCTCGGCAGCCGAGCTGCTCTATCCATGGCCGTGCTATGATTCATACCCAAGCACTTTACTGGCTAAGCCCAAGGAGGACCGGGCTAGACGGCATCTCAGCAAAGTCGAGCCCGGGGCACCTCCTGTGGTCGGCCTTCCTGCCGATCAAACGATTACCTCGGCTGACCATGCCTTTCTGGGCCCCGGCCACTCAGCTTGACTGGCTCCACCATCACCTGATCAAGCAGCTCGGTCCAACCGAGCACTGCCCTGCCGAGCAGCTTCTTTACGTTCTGGGGCGGCACATACTTGGCCCAACTCCTGCCCGGCCCAAGTCCTGGCAACCCATCTCTGGGCGGATCGCCGGTCATCTCGGCCCTATGCACCATTAGGCTCTCAACCCGCTCGGTCGTGACCTCGGCCCAATTCCAGATCATAAATCTCCCTCACACACGCATTACATTGGTTTAATATGGTTGTCTTTGTATGTTGTTATATGCTAGTTGCATTGCATGACATTGTCATTGGCATACTCATGTTGCATTAGCTTTGCTTGCATTCTTGGGTTGCATTGCATTGAGTTGGCATGCCATTAGTTTTGATAAGTCAATCATGTTGCATTGCATAGCATTTTGCATGCTTGCTGTATTGCATTGTGTGTGCATGCCTTGCCTCTTGATCAAACATGATAGAGGTTGAGGTCCCTTATGTGTTTTTGTGCATTTCATTCACATTGAATTATGCGACTCGGCCTCTTTGGTCATCATGCATCAAAATGCGTGATTGATGGCTCGAGAGCTAAGCACAACACCTTTGAGCCTTAGACATGATAAGGGGTGTAGTTGCACAACATTTTCTTGCAAATGTATTGCCATGCCTCTGTTTGGACTCTGCTGTAGCAAAAGGAGCAGTTTACAGGAAAAGATGGCCGACCGTCTGGTGTGCCGATCGGCTAGAAATGTTCGGCCGATAGCCCCATATTTGGTCGATGACCATTGTCTACTGGCCAATGGCCACCCCTCTTGGCCGATGACCTCTCAGAATGTCCATGAGGTAGGTCAGATGCATCATAGAAGTTGGCATAGTTTTCAGAGGTGCAAAACAGTGCAAACAGAGACAACATGAGGCATGGCAACGGATTTTCGTGCGGAGCCGACTGAGCATGCATCTCTTCATTGCCTGCGAGGCCATTTTAGTATTCATGATTAGTTCGTGTAATTTAATTATTTAATTGGTTTTGTAATATTCATTTAGCTTAGTGTAGCTATTTGTTTCAATTTGGGTTGTAATAATTAGTCTAATTAGATTATTAGATTAGTTATTCATTCGGACCCTTCGTCGAGAGGGCAAATTTTGTAATAAGTGTGCGTGAGTGTGTGAATGTCTTCCAACCCCACGTCTTTCTCCCTTTTATTCAACCGCTTACGATGGTTAGTTTTAGGTTATGTTTTGATTAGCATACTTATGATAGCATGTTTGCATCATTAATATATATGGCATGCACCAGGCTCGGCGCATCATACTAACTACATTGTGTTTCAATTCCGATTTGAATGCATGTTATCAAGTTACATTTCACATGACATCTTAGACTAGCCGAGCTTATCTTAGTTGCATTTTGCATGTGTTGCATTAGGCATCTTAACATAGCTAGGATCATGCATTGATTACTAACCAGCTATTGTTTTGGCTTGGAGTACTAGGTAAGCTTTTATGCTTTAGCATCCTGCATGTGTGTAAGTGTTGCCATGACAATATGCTTGCCATAAGGCTAACTGCTTAATTGATATAACTGCCTGAATGCCTGTGGGTGAAGGTTGGATTGCTTGAATTGGAACAATTCATCAAAATATGTGTTTTAAGCCCACTTGAGAGTGGCAAAATTATGTTTTCTTAAGCTCACTTGAGGGTGGCAAATCCACATCTTAGCCTACTTGCGAGTAGCACCTTCAAACCATTTTCAAACAAACACGAGATGTTTTGTTCCAACTTAGGTGATCTAGTCTATACTTGTATGCTGTCCGCATTACGTAGTAAGCTAGCTAATAAACCGGAATAAGAACACATATGTTTTCGAAAACAATATATCATGTTAGTAAAGGCCGATCTTTGATCGGGCGAGCGGGGGTGCTCATTGCATGACCGTCCCCTCTCATACCCAAGTTCCCGAGCCGAGACAACTTTGGTGATGACAGACACATGGCCTTAGGAACGAGTAAGGGTTTCTTAAATTTCCCCCAAAACAAAAACATTTAGGTGGTGACTCTGTATGTAGGAAAGCAGTCTATATTTGGCACTTCTTTATAAAAATCAGTTTTCCAAAATGATTTTTCGGATTTGGACTCTTTGGTGATTTATCGGTCTTGCATTGCACTTTGCGAGATTAGATTCAGAACCGTGACATTGAGTCCGAACTGTAGTAGCTTAAATAACAAAACGAAATTTCGTGTCGTTCGCCGCGCGGAGTCGTGACGTTCGAGCACGTCTACAGCCTTCGCTCACTATTTATATGATGTATGTAGGTGAGCAGGTACGTGACCAGGCCTAAGTCACTGTCTGGAGAGTTTGGGTCAACCAGCCACCATGCCTCCCGGGAGGTTCCCATTTGAGGAAGTCAAGTTTTTGTGAATCATGTTAAGGATGTTTTTATTTGTTTTGTTTTGTTTATATGTACACTAGGCTAAGTCCCTTTTGATAATATTTGTATGGTGGCGCATGACTTATGTAATTTTGGCATCATATGTCTATATATAAGTTTTACTTTTACTGTCTCATGTATGCCTACACCGCTCTATGGACATGGTATTTTATATATTTGCTTCTGCAAACCCTTATATTATGATATTCATGTCAGAGGCCTTTGGTAATCCTAGGATTACAGGCCGATTACAATGCTAAACCTATAGGGGCGGGTTTGGGTCGTGATAGAAAAAGAGATGTATGGCTTTCTAGGGAACGTGCAATTCATAAGACGGTTTATCTCCAAATTAACCTTGACTTGTAAACCACTATTTGGTCTCTTGAAAAATGGGAAGGAATTTTCGATGGGATGATCGATGTCAGTTCACCTTCGAACAAATCAAGTAGTACCTTCAAAATCTGTCTGTATTGTTGCCACTAAAACCGGGGAAGCCACTAATCATGTATCTGTCGGTGATGGAGTCAACCATGGGATGTATGCTAGCACAAGGATCAGAAGCTAAGGTGGAAAAGACCATTTACTACTTGAGCAAAAAGATGTTGGATTACGAGACCCGTTACACTTCTCTGGAGAAGGGTTGCTTAGCTTTGGTTTGGGCCACTAGGAAGTTGAGACACTACCTGTTAGCCCACTCCGTAATTCTGGTTTCGAGATTAGATCCCATTAAATATCTCTTTGAGAAACTGGCACTTACGGGTAGGTTAGCCTGTTGGTTGCTTTTACTCTCTGAATTTGATCCCAAGTATACCACGCGCAAATCAGTTAAAGCGAGAGCTGTAGCCAAATTCCTGGCAGACCACCCAGTAGAAGGAGATGAGGCAGTAGAGTACCTATTCCCAGATGAAGACATTCTGCAGATAGAAGAGGAAACATGGACAATGTACTTTGACTGAGCGTCTAATCAGTTCGGTTATGGGATGGGTGTGTTTCTCATAGCACCCGATGATTCCAACATACCCTTAGCTTTCAAACTCCGTTTTAGAGTGTCCAACAACGAAGCAGAATATGAGGTGTGTATTGCTGGTTTGGAAGTTGCCCTAGAACTAGTGGTAATAAGGTTGGACGTCGTTGGAGACTTGAACCTGGTTGTGTCTCAAACCAACGGGTATTGGAAGGTCAAGGAAGAGAACATGAAGATGTATCATCAGGCCCTGGATATTCTGATTCTGAGGTTTGAAAAGTTGACATTTACACATCTGTTAAGAGAGAACAATCGATTCGCTAATGCATTGGCAACTCTCTCTTCCATGGTAGACATCCCACTTGGAGTCAAGATGTGCCCGATCATTATTGAACAAAAATATACGCCCGCTTATGCGACCCTTTCAGTAACTGTAATAGATGAGGTGCAAGACAAGAAGCCACGGTATTATAACATTTGGAATTTTCTAGAAAAGAATATGTATCCACCAAGGGCAAATGCCAAAGATAAACAGGGAATACGACGTCTAGCCATCCAATATATTATCTGCGGGGGTAGCTGTATAAGAGGGGTCATCTGGAAATGCACAAGCTGTGTGTCAAAGAAGAGGAATCAAAACGCCTCATGGAGGCCATTCGTGGTGGAGAATGTGGAGCACACATGAATAGTGTAATGCTAACCTAGAAAATCCTTAGACAAAGCTATTATTGGTCAACTATGGAGGAGGATTGTATTGGTTTTGTGCGGCGATGCCACAAATGTCAAGTCCACAGTAATCGCATGAATATCCCACCGTTAAAGCTCTACAACATGACTTCACCATGGCGTTTCTCAGCCTGGGGCTTTGCTGTCATTGGGGCAATCTTGCCAAAAGGCTCCAATAGACATGAGTTCATCTTGGTGGCAATTGATTACTTTACTAAGTGGGTGGAAGCTTAGTCGTACTTTGTGCTGAAGGCGTCGCATGTGGCCAAGTTCATCAAGAACAACATCATTTGCAGGTATGGGGTGCCACATAAGATCATCTCAGACAATGGTTCACACTTCAAGAAAGAGGTGGTTGATTTGCTCGAAAAATACAATGTGGCTTTTCACAAGTCATCAACATATAAACCACAGACTAACGGAGCTGTGAGGCTGCCAACAAGAATGTGAAGAACAACTTGCAGAAGATGGTAAAGATCTATAGAGAGTGGCCAGATAAACTACCGTTTGCACTTTGGGGTTATAGAATGTCAATTCAGACATCCATAGTGGCTACTCCCTGTTCTCTAGTGCACATAATGGAAGTTGTTCTGCCAATTGAAATTGAAGTACTGTCCTTGCGAGTTATGGCTGAATGTCAGATAGCAGAGGCAGGTTTGAAGAGTTAATGTTGTTTGATGCGAGGAGGTTAAAGGCATTGTACCATATCCAGGGTTACCACTGCTAGGGCGTTTAGCAAAAAGGTTAAGTCCAAAAGCCTCAAGGACGGAGATATGGTACTGAAAGACAACCGAGCCCCTATCCATGATCTTAGGGGCAAATTCAGACCCAATTGGACTGGTCGTTATATCATCTAATCTATCTGATCCGGAGGAGCATTTATTCTTATAGATTTGGATGACATGGAGTTCTCACAGCCGATCAATATGGACAAGTTGAAGAAATACTATCCTTGAGAGACTTGCTAGGCTGAAAACCCGAAAGGGCGATCTAGCAAAAGTTAGAGCATAAAAAATTAGAAATAAAGAAAAACTAAGCTCGCAAGGTTGAAAACTTGAAAGGGCGACCTTGGCAAAAGATAGAGTGCAAAAGGAGAGAGTTAATACTCGAGTGAGCCCAAACTGAACTACATAAGGCCTGATTCCTAGCTTTGGGATATGTAGGCAACTTCATCCCAAATTTAGCCATGACCATCTCCAACTCAACTATCCGGTTTATTTGTTAGATCGGTCTGTCTTTTCCATCATCTGTCAGCTTGATTGTGTTACCTTCATTTGGCAGAAAGGTCAGTTGCAGGATAAGGCAGTGATGATAATGCAATTGTGGGCAGTTATGAACTTCTGATTCGGGGTTGTATATCTTGAGGATCGATTCTGCGTGTGTTAGGTGGTGACCGTTTCCGAAAATTATTTTGAAAAGTTTTAATGAATTGATTTTTCACAAAATTTTACCCTTTGACAACTAAGAGCATTCTTTCACCAAAAAAGAAAATTTCCAGTGCTCACAACTTTAATTACATTGATATCAAAATGAGTTCATTCTCCAAATCAATGTTGGTTTTACATCATAGAAACTTGAAAAGAAAAACAAAGCAATAAAACTAGGGGCACTGATAAATCAGGTGGCTCTATATCTTCTGCTTGTACTCGTGGAAGATTCTGTAGCCGAAGTTGGCCCAACCTGTGTTTCATCCTCGAGCCAAGACAAGCACTCAACAGACAATGTGTAACCAAAGCTAGGGTTAGGGGCCAGAATCTCTCTCGTCCTCCAAGCGGCGAGGTACCGGGGAAAGTGTGAGGCACGAATTGGAAATGATGCCGGGTATTCCAACCCTTCATCTGGGTAACTCTTATCATGTCCAAACTGACATTTGAACCGGAAAAGAAAATAGAACACACAGTGTGTAAGTCCAATCAACTGTATGCCCGACAGTCGAGACATGCTACAACTCATCTTAGTTAAATTGAGCCAGGGGCAATGCCAAGCTATGTCAACTGTAGACCGACTTCACATTCAGTCGCACAACCTTCCCTCTGAGGGAATGTCTACTAGTAGCTGGTGAAAGAAGTAAGCTCTGACTGAATACTCTAGGCAAGGGTCCAAACTATAGACGTGCCCGAATGTCACGGGCTCCGCGCGTGAAGGCGCGAAATCTCGTTTTGTTCATTAGCTAGTACAGTTCAGACTCAATGTCATAGTTCTGAATCTAGTCTCGCAAAGTGCAATGCAAGACTGATAAATCACCAAAGAGTCCAAATCCGGCAAATCATTTTAGAAAACTGATTCTTATAAAGAAGTGCCAAACATGGACTGCTTTGCTAGATACAGAGTCGCCACCTAAATGTTTTATTTTTGGGAAATTTAGGAATCCCTGACTCGTGCCTAAGGCCACGTGTCCATCATCACCAAAGTTGCCTTAGCTCGGGAACTTGGGTACGAGAGGGGAAGGTCATGCAATGATCACCCCCACTCCCCCGATCAAAGGATCGACCTTTACTAACATGATATATTGTTTTTGAAAACACATGCGTTCTTATTTCGGTTATTAGCTAGCTTTACTACGTGATGCGCACAACACACAAGTATAGACTAGATCGCCTAAGTTGGAACAAAACATCTCATGTTTGTTTGTTTGAAAATTGGTTTGAAGGTGCTACTCGCAAGTAGGCTAAGACGTGGATTTGCCACCCTCAAGTGGGCTTAGAAAACATGATTTTTCCACTTCGCAAAGTGGGCTTAAAACTCGTATTTCGATGAATTGTTCCAATTCAAGTAATCCAACCTTCACCCACAGGCATTCTGGTAGTTCTATCATTTAAGCAAATAGCCTTATGGCAAGCATGCTATCATGGCAACACTCACATTCATGCAAGATGCTAAAGCATAAAAGCTTACCTAGTACTCTGAGCCAAAACAATAGCTAGTTAGTAATCAATGTATGATCCTAGTTATTTTAGGATGCCTAATGCAACACATGCAAAATGCAACTAGAAATAGGCTCGGCTATTCTAAGATGGCATGTGAGATGCAACTTGATAATCATGTATCCAAATTGGTATTGAAATACAATGCAGTTAGTATGCTGCGCCGAGCCCGATGCATGCCATACTAGTGAATGGATGCAAACATGCAAGCATAGGAATGCTAATCGAAACATGACCTAGAACTAACCATCATAAGCAGTTAAGTAAAAGGGAGAAAGACATGGGGATGGAAGACATTCACACACTTACGCACATTTATTACAAAATTCGACCTGTCAATGGAGGGTCCGAATAAATAATACAAATCAACTAACTAATTAACTACCCTAGCTAATTAATTATTACAAAACTCTTAACTAATTAAACAAATTAATTAAGTTACAAAATCAGCTAAGTAAGAAAGAGAGAAGCTGAAATGAGCTGCCACAGCTCTGCCTCGAAATGATTGAATGATACATGCTCGATCGCCTCGGAAATCCGTTGCCACACCTCATGTTGCCTCTATTTGCACTGTTTTGCACCTCAGAAAACTGTACAAACCTCTGTGATGCTTCTGAACCACCTCATGGACACTTTGAGAGGTCATCGGCCAAGGGAAAAGGGTCATCGACCACTTTTGAGTCCATCAGCCAAAAATTGTTAGTCAATCGTCACTCTAAATAGCCGATCGGCCATCTCTTCCTGTAGACTGCTCCTTTTGCTGCAGCAGAGTACAAACAAGGGCATGGCAATACATTTGTAAGAAAATGTTGTGCAATTACACCCCTTATCATGTTTGAAACTCAAAGGAGTGTAGTGCTCGACTCTTGAGCCATCAATCACGTATTTCGATGCATGATGGCCAAAGAGGCCGAGTGCACAATTCAATGTGAATGAAATGCACGAAAACACACAAATGCCTTGAACTCTATCATGTTGGATCAAAAGTGTCGGCGACCGAGGATTGAGGCACGTTTCATCACTTCAAGTATGAAACGTCCCTCGATCCTCGTGTTTGGCTTAACACCCAAACCAAACACAATACAATGCATGCAACATGGAGATGTTATGCAATGTAACATAAGCATGCCAAATGCACTGTTGCTCAAACATGCACACATGATGCAATACAACAAACATGGAACAATATGCAATGGAACTAGTATGCAACAACATGCAATGTACTAAATATGCAACAACAATGCAATGGAACTAGGATGCAACAACATGCAATGTACCAAGTATGCAACAAGCATGCGACAACATGCAAGACAAACATGCAACAACATGCAAAGTTGGACTTAAGCCAATATGGACAGTCCTCAGCCATGTCCAAATCAGTGGCCAAAGTGATGAATTGATGACATGAAATGCAAGACAAGCAAGCATGCCAATTGGCCCAAGAATTAAGGCATAAGGAGCGCAACTCTCAAACATGAGCAAGGAGTGACAAACATGAGAGTATGGCTATAAAGTAAACTCTGAAATCATGTGAGGAATGATGCCAAACGACCCAAACAAGACAAGCATAGCATGCATGGAAGCTTAAAGCTTGAAACTAGCAAAAAGACTTACACCATGGCCATGCAAAGCAAGCCCCAAAGGACCAAGGGCAACCAAAACAGTCCCAAGGCAGGTCAATACAAGACCAAAACACATGCTTGAACCTAGCCAACACAAGCTAGAACAAAATACCAAAAGCATGAAGCATGCAAGGCTAACAAGAGGTGTTACACTACACCTATTACAACCAAACATGGCATGACTTAACCAACAAAAATTAGAGTTATGGTATGTCAAAATAAGCCCAAAAACCCACTGAGATGGCTTCCCAAAAGCCTAAGTATGATGGCATGCACAATGATCCATTCTTGAGGCATAAAACACCAACCTCCCAATGCATGGAAAAGGTGACAAATGTGAATGCATGACCACACTATATGGACTAAAAGCTCATATGAAATGATGCCAAATCATGAAAACGGTCTAAGCAATGCATGCTAGTGGACTTGACGCACAAAGCTAACAAGCTAGATTGAACCATGGCTGTACAAAACAATGCATGCATGACCAAGACAACATCAAACATAGCTCAAGCATGGTAAAACAAGGTTAAAAGTTTCTTTGAGTTGAGCCAAAACATGCAAGGATGATGATCCAAACACAAGATGCATATTATGCTAGTATGCAAAATTGCTCTACAAGTGTATAGTGCATGCAAGAGGTCATCAAGCCAACTTTAGACAGAGGTATAACATGGAAAAATAACGCCCAAATACTTGCTGAAATGGAGCCAAAACAAGCTAAGCAAGCATGCCACTATGATGAGCCATCTATACTAGCATACAAAACACAAGGAGAGGGGATGACTCTCTCTTATTTGGGACCTCAAAACCACCTTTCCACCACTGAAAATCCTCTGGATTTCAGTGGTAGAAAGGTCATGCAAAGCCTAAAACAAGAGCCAAAAGGGATGGCCCAAAACAAGGCCTAACAAGGCCTAAGAGGGGGTAAACTACCCCTAACACAAAAGTGACCTTAAACAAACATCACAAGCATGAAAAATTAGAACTTTTTATAGTAGAAAGTTAAGCTTAAATCAGCATGCAAATAGGTCTAAAAGCTTAAGCCAAAATAAGGGATTAAAAGGTTAGTTGCTCACCCTTGAAGAATACCTTCAAGAACACAACTCCAACACCTTTTCTGAGCTTAAACCACTCCAAAAACACTAAAACCAACTCCTCAGGACCTCAATAACCAAAGGATGGTGTTCTAGTAGGTGTTTGTGTGCAATAGTATGAAGAAAACACATTTTTGAGCATAAATAAGGGTAAATAGAGAGAGAGAGAGAGGTAATATATATATATATATAGGGAGAGATATAAAACTTGTATATCAAATTCTCAGAACCTCTGGAAAGGGACAGGGGCCTCCCTTCTTATAGAATTTCAATTCTCAAGCTTGTTGAACAAGCTTGAGTCTTGATGGAATCCCTCCATACACGTGTATGGAGGATGAGAATTGTGCTCACCAGCTGTCATTGCTGGCACAAAATATCTTCGAAAACAGATGGAAAGGTCTCGGCTAAAAAATATGGCTGATCGACCAAAAAGAGTGCCGATCAGCCAACACTTATGGCCGATGGCAAGAAAACATGGTCGATGGCACAAAGCCTTAGCCGATGGGTTGCAGGGATGGCCAACAAGCCACCCTGTTCCCTCAGAAGCAAAAACACAAGTCCTTGGTCCACAACCAAGCACAAAACAAACAAGTTGAGAGATCCCAAGGCAACGCGTGCATCCGAGACCTTCGAGAACTTAAAACGAACACGAGCATGGATGATCATCGAGTGTTCAAACGATGACGTCCAAGTCTTGAGGACGGTCAAAAATGGGGTGTCTACAGTTGCCCCTCTTTGACAGAGCTCGGAAGTAATAAGATGATGGGAGTGAATGTCAAAGCCCAGAGATGACCCATTTTTGACAAGGCCGAAGACTTAGACAAGCATACAAGATAGCAAAGAGATGCGCCCGCAGACAGGGTTAAAATGCAAAGGACATGCACGATGCCGAACATAACTTATGATCATGCAAATAGAGCTGTAATGAAGCATAATATGCAATAGTTTAAGTGAGTGAAGACGAATCAAACTACATTACATCCAGAAAGGATGTAAGAGAATTATACAATTCTCGCTACGTCTCACGCGGAGTACATACAATACCGTCTGGTTCGTCTGGTTGCGCCAACTTCAAATGAACCGTACATACAATATCGTGCCTGCAAAAGAAAGAAACTTAACAGGTACAACAAAGTTAGCAACATGCATAGCAATGCAAATGAAAAGTACGTGACAACGCAAGTGGAGGGGTGCATGACAATGCAACCTAAGTGTGCGCATAACAATGCGAGTGAAACGTGCATAACAATGCAAGTAAAACATGCATGACAATGCAAGTAATGGGATGTATAGCAATGCGATTTGAAACAAGCATAACAATGCAAGGAGGGCATGCGTGACAACGCAAGCAATGGGTGCATAACAATGCAACTGAAACAAGCATAACAATACTAGTAAAACATGCGCGGCAACGCAAGGAAGGGGTGCAACAATGCGAGGAGGGCATGCGTGACAATGCAAGCCAAGTGGTGCATAAACACATGTAAGTAAAGCATGCGCGACAATGCAAGCAATGTGTAAAGCAAGAAAGGCATAAACACATGTAAGTAAAGCATGAGCGAGAAAGCAAGCAATGTGTAAAGAAAGGATAAGCATAAACACATGTAAGTAAAGCATGTGCAACAACGCAAGCAACGTGTAAAGCAAGAAAGGCATAAACACATATAAGTAAAGCATGCGCGACAACACAAGCAATGTGTAAAGCAAGGATAAGCATAAACACATGTAAGTAAAGCATGCGCGACTGTAGACGCGCTTGAATATCCCGGGAAAATCCCGTTTTGTTCATTGGGTTCACTACAGTTCGGACTCAATGTCACGGTTCTTAATCTGATCTTGCAAAGTGCAACGCGAGATTGATAAATCGCCAAAGAGTCCAAATCCGGCAAATCATTTTGAAAAACTAATTTTTAGAAAGAAGTGCTAAACATGGACTGCTTTGCCAGATACAGAGTCGCCACCTAAATATTTTGTTTTTGGAAAATTTAGGAAACCCTGACTCGTGCCTAAGACCACGTGTCCGTCATCACCAAAGTTGCCTCGGCTCGGAAGTTGGGTACGAGAGGGCAAGGCCATGCAATGAGCACCCTCGCCCGCCTGATCGAAGATCAGCCTTTACTAACATGATATCTTGTTTTTGAAAACACATGTGCTCTTATTTCGGTTATTAACCTAGAATTACTATGTGATGCGTACAACATACAAGTATAGACTGGATCGCCTAAGTTGGAACAAAACATCTCATGTTTGTTTTTGAGGGCGGTTTGTTACTCGCAAGTAGGCTAAAATGCGGATTTTGCCACCCTCAAGTGGGCTTAGAAAACATGGTGATTTGCCACTCTCAAGTAGGCTTAACACTCGCAATCAATGAATTGTTCCAATTCAAGTAATCTAACCTTCACCCACAGGCATTCAGGCAGTTATATCATATAACCAGTTAGCCTCATGGCAAGCATGCTATCATGGCAGTCACTCACACACATGCAAGGATGCTAAAGCATAAACACTTACCGAGTACTCCGAGCCAAAACAAAAGCTATGTTAGAAATCAATGCATGATCCTAGCTATGTCAAGAAGGCTTAATGCAATACATACAAAATGCAATTAAGATAGGCTCGGCTATTCTAAAATGTCATGTGAAATGCAATTTGATACATGTATTCCAACATGAATTGAAATACAATGCAGTTAGTATGATGCGCCGAGCCCGGTGCATGCAAGACAGATGAATGGATGCAAACATGCGAGCATAAGGATGCTAATTGAAACATGCCCTAAAACTAACCATCGTAAGCTGGTAAATAAAAGGGAGAAAGAAATGGGGGTTGGAAGACATGCATCATACACACGCACACTTATTTACAACAGTTGGCCTTCTCGACGGAGGGTCCGAATAAATAATACAAAACCGACTAATTAACTAACTATTCTAGCTAATTAATTATTACACAACCAAAATTGAAACAAATATACATTCTAAGATAAAAAAAGTACTAAAACGGCCTCATGACGAGGGATGCATGCCCGGTCGCCTTGTGCGAAAATCTATCGCGATGCCCCGATTTGGCTCTGTTTGCAACTGGTCTCAGAACACTGCACAAAGCTCCAGGAGGTTGAAACTCCACCATGGGAACCTGTGGGAGGGCTGCCAACCAGTTGTTGGCATTGGAGACCACCTGCCGACCACTTTCTGTGCTGAAAAACCAGAAAAAGTGGTCGGCCAGCCACTTTATCTGGTCGGCCAGCTAGTTTCTGTTGCTAGACTTCAGTTTGCTGCAACAGAGAGCAAGAAAGGGGCATGGCAAAGTATTTGCAACACATGTATGCACAACCACCCTCCCTCTCATTACATAAGCTCAAGGGGGTGTGGTTCTCGACCCTCAGGCCATTAATCACGCATCTCGATGTGCATGATGGCCGCGGAGCCAAATTGCACAACTCAATATGAAATAAATGCACACACAAACATATAAAGCCTAAAACTCCATCATGTATAGTCAAGAGTGTCGGCGACCGAGAATTGAGGCACGTTTCATCATTTCGAGTATGAAACGTCCCTCGTTTTCCGTGTTTGGACTAACTCCTATTCCAAACACAATGCAACAAATAACATGGCATGACATACACAATGCGGCTCAAGCATGCAAACATTCAATGCAATGAAACAAGCATATGAACACGATGCAAGGGACAAGCATGAAAACATGCAACTAACATATTAGCATACACAATGCTCATGACAACTAGTATACGCAATGCATATGGTAACTAGCATACGCTAGGCAATGGACATGGCATGCACAAATGCAATAATCAATCATGCAACAACATGGCATTCTCAATGCTAATGGCATGCACAATGCACAGTGCTAAGAACCACATGGCCCACTCAATGCAATGTGACATGATTAACTTAACAAAGCTAATGACATGCAAATTATGCTAATGCATGCATACTCAATGCAAGACAACATAAGCATGCAACAATATGAACAACAACTAGCATACACAATGTGAATGGACATGACATACACAACGCAATGAACTATATGGCATATACAATGCTCGATGGACTTAAACCAAAATGGATTGACCTCAGTCATGCCCAAATCAGTGGTCATACATGCTAAGATAGAAACTCAAAATGCTATACAAACATGCATGCATATTGGCCCAAGCTCAAGGCACAAAATACAACTCTCCAAAGGCGTTGAAAGGATGAAACACGGAGTACCATGGCATATGTTCCAGCACTGAAATGGCATGCAAAATGACTTAGAATCATGCAAACAACCCATGTAATGCATGTTGAAAGGCTCAAGCATCGAAGCTAGTGAAGTGTATTACACTAGAGGCATGCAAGGCAATGCTCAAATGGCTAAACCAACACCAAACAGACCTTATGCAGGCAAAAACAGTAGCCAAAATGGACCGAGATGATGGCTTGAAAGGCAAGAAAATGATGCTCATGCAATGGCTCACAAACAAGGCATAAAGGTGCAATTCTCAAACACATTGAAGGAGTGATAAACATGAGAATATGGCAAATATATAAGCTCTAAAATATCATTCCAAATGATGCTAAATCATGCAAATAGCCCAAGCAATGCATGCTAGTGGCTTGGAAACTCAAGGCTAGTGAGCTAAAATGCACTACGGCTATACAAAGCATGGCATGCATGACCAAAACAACATAAATTAAACTTTAAGCATGCTAAAACATGAACAAAGTCTTCTCAGAGCTAAGCCAAAAGCATGCTAAAATGACATGTCGAAGCATGATGCATGTTAGGCTATTTCATGGTAATGCACTACAAGTGCATGGAGCATGCATGGGGCCATCAAACCAACCCAAAACAGAGTTATGACATGTCAAATGATGGCCAAAAACCCACCGAAATGGAGCCAATACATGCTAGAAAGACATGCTACTTTGATGAGCCACAAATGGGATTACACTATACATACAAGAAGCATGCAAAAGGTGACCAAACCAGCCACAGAAAGAGTCAAGGCAGGCCCTAGAAGTCACAAAAAAGTGCCTGAACTAAGCCTCAAAATGGTAGAAACACATGCTCCTTTGATAGGCCAATAATGCGAGCAAACAAAGCAAGAAGAGAGGGGATCACCCCCCTCTGATTTGAGGCCTCAAAACCACATACCTACCACTGAAAATCCATTGGATTTCAGTGATTAAATGGGCAAGCAAAGACTAATTCAAAGGCCTCAAGGCTTGGCACAAAACAAGGCCAAACAAGGCACAAAAGGGGGTAGAACACCCCCAACACCCAAGGAGCCTCAAACAAACATGTTAAGTACTAAAAAATAAAGCTTTTTGTAGTTTAAAGTTAAGCCAAGAGAAGCATGCAACTATGGCACAGAGAGTGATCAAAATAGAGCTAAAAGGGGGGAAAAGAAGGTTACCCTTGAAGCACTGCAATACCAGCAAATTTTCTGAGCCAAAACCAACTCTTGAGCTTCCTCAAGACCCTCTAGCAACTCAGTAACAAGGTAAGAGTGTTTGGCTATGAGGTTGTGTGTACACGTGCGAAACAAAGCACCAATATAGAGAGAGAAAGAGAGGGATATAGAGAGAGTGTAAGCCTACACTCTTAGCCAAAGTCCAGCCTGGAGAAGGGAGGGGAAGCCTCTCTCTTATAGAAAAACATAAGCTAAAGCTTCTTGGAGAAGCTTAGAGCTTGGATAAATCCCTCCATACAGGCGTATGGAGGATACTGTCTATGCCCTCCAACTGGCACAGCTGGCATCCACAACACCTGTAAAATATGTAAGAAGGCTGTCGACCAGTTAAAGTGGTCGGCTGACTACTTTTATTGGTCGGCCGACCACTTTTCCTGAGAAAGTGGTCAGCCAGCCACTTTTTCTGGTCGGCCAGCTACTTTTTCTGGTTTTTCAGGACAAAAGTGGTCTCCCGGAAAGAAAAGTGGTCGGCCAATGGCTGGAAAAGCCAAAAAGTGGTCGTCCAGTGTCCAAATTGAAGCCCCAGAAGTTATCTTTCCAATGGCACTAGCCTTGCATCAAATTTTCAACTGTGCAAAAAGGTATGTCTGTATTAGTGAAGCCGCGCAGTTTCGGTCCAACTGGATTGCCCTACTTCAACCAACCATATCTCCCCCATTCGGACTTGGCTTTAGGAGATTCTTAAGTGCAAAATGAAGCCCCGGAAGTAAGCTTTCCAACGATGGTGGCCTCATAGCTAAAATCCAAGTGTATAGGTTGATAGGCGTGATTTAGCGAGGACCGCTCGGCTCTCTCTCTCTTAGCGATTCATACCCACCTTCTTCTTCAACTTGGTTTCTTCCCTCTTCTCCAATTTTCCTCAAAACCAAACCCATAAACAAGGTGTTTTGAAAGATTTTTCAAATATTTCCACTCTCTTTCATTCATTTCCACTTCATCCTTGCTCGGTTTACCGAAAAGCACAACATTAAATGAAATACCAGCGTCGGAACATCGTAGGAACTTTATTTTCAAAAAATTTTGAAAGAGATGGTTTCAAGGTCTAAAATCTTTTGATCAAGATTGTTTTGGTTCAAAAGGGGTATGAAGTTGAGATTTGACACTCTCCTTGCCGAAGAAACTAAACCTTTACCCTGAACACCTTTCTCCACCCAGTAAACCATCAATAGTGCCCACGTCTTAAGGGCGGTCAAAAATGGGATGCCTACAGCGACAATGCAAGCAATGTGTAAAGCAAGAAAGGCATAAACACATGTAAGTAAAGCATGTGCGACAACACAAGGAATGTGTAAAGCAAGAAAGGCATAAACACCTGTAAGTAAAGCATGCGCGACAACGTAAGCAATGTGTAAAGCAAGAAAGGCATAAACACATGTAAGTAAAGCATGCGCGACAATGCAAGCATTGTGTATAACAATGTGACAACAAAGAAAGGCACATAAGTTCAACGGAAGCATGGCAAAGGCATGTCATTCACAATGTTGAGATGCAACTTCAAAGCAAGACGAGGCATGCTCAATGCACGAACGAGACGACGTATGACAAGCGCGCTTATTACAAACATGACAAGACATTGTAATGCAACGTATTCAAAGCAATTTTTGAATCTCGCGATATACAAAAGGATACAAAAAAGGATACATCTTGTGCGTATCAAGTGCTGCACATGGAAGACATAGTTCGAGGTCAACACGTAGGCCGGTTAAGCTTCAAAAGTGTACTTTCTTGCACTTTCTTGAGAGATTAGGGTACCAATCAACATAACTGACCCAAACAAGGGCATTGGAGGTGCATTGACCACAAGAGGAGGCCATCGGCCAAAAGAGGAGATCATCGGCCAACAATTTAGCCGATCGGCTAACAATTTGGTGATCGGCCAAAAATGGCAATTTCGGGGCAGTTTTGTCCATTCACCTGGGTCTTTAAATATAGGGCCTCAAACCCTATTTCCTCACTTTTCCCTTGCCAAAAATCCTTGCTCTCTCTCTCTAGGTCATTCTCCACCCTTAGGTCCGAGCTTTTCCCTTGTTTTCGAGCCTCCCACAACATTCGATTCGTGAAGCCCTTGTTGTTTTACACACTTTGAACTGAACGAAACACATTTCCGGTGCCATATTCTCGATTTCCACCACTTGGGGTTTGTTTCCCTCGAGTTTACCTCGATCTTCATGCCTTTTCCCACACTCCAACCTTTTCTCCCATTTTCACCCCTTGGGGTTGACTTTTGGTTGACTTTTGGCATTCTTGCCCATTTTCCACACCCTCGGCCATTTTTGCACTCCTCTTGAGATGGTAGACGACATTCTATGGGGTGGGACTCCCTCGGAGAGGGATACGGACTCTGAGGTCATTTTCTTGTCGCTAAGTGGTCGACCGTTCGACCAGGCGACATATCGGCTGGTGATACACATACTGCCTCCTGATAGCATCCATCAGTTCAGGAGCTACACGCAAGGTGCGCCATTGGAGCTCCTGCTATGCGAGTCGGTGTCGCACCTCTCCTACGGTGCTGTTGAGGTATACTGTTCCCCTCTTTTACTTTCTGCAATGTAGATTATACGCTTCGGATAACCAGTACTGTTTTGTAACTGAATAACCCAAACACACTGATACATCATATGTGTAGTTCACCGTGAGCACACCCACACCCGATATCTATGTAAACTCGAACACATGCACACACACTGCATTTCATCAACTCTGAATGCATTCAAAATACTATATATCTAACACTGCTTCGCAATTGTTTGTCTTGATCACAGGGAGATTCCCATGCCTTTCGGGGGTATGGGAACACCATTGCCAGAGGATGGTACATGGAGTTGCCTAATGCGGTCTGCCACATTGTTGATCAGGCCAGCTTCGGCGTCTTCTGCATAGGACTCTCGCGCCGCACTGCGAGTAGGCTCCTTTTTGGTGCTCTGGTGGAGAGGTGGTGGGACACCACCGATTCCTTCCACCTTTCTGCTGTAGGGGAGATGACGTTGACTCCCTTTGGCTTCTCCATGCTCACCGGCATCGGAGTAGGGGGTGATTTGATTCCCTTTGACACCGATATGGGCGAGTGGGACGCTGACCAGATCTACTTGCTCGGCACTCAGCCACCTCTCTCCCGGCCAGGGTTTGTGAGGTATTCTTGGTTCGAGGACCAGTTTCGGATACAGGCTCCTAGACCCGCGAGGAGGTGGAGCAGTACACTCGAGGCTTCATCATGTTCTTGCTGGAGACCACCCTCTTCGCTGACCGGGTGAACACAGTTACCCTCTATCTGCTGAGTGCATTGGTGGATGTGACTAGGATCCGCCGCTACGACTGGGGTGGCGCAGGCTGGGCCACACTCTACGGATACATGAGCTCTTCATCCCGCCGCAGCGGACATCTGCTCGGAGGCTACTGGCGAGCCTGGGAGGTACATTTTCCCTTTTTTTTTTACAATTCTGGTCTACATTATCTGTACACCACACATACTGCATACACGCAATCTGCTTTACACTGGCCGTACACTACACACACTGCACAATACACTTCACACGCTGCACAATACACCGCATACACTGTGCAATACACTGCACATCATTCTCTGATTTCTGCTTTATCTACATACTGCCTTATTGATAAGCATACTCATATTTTCCCTGTTACATTCTGTAGTTATGGGTGTACGCCTACTTTCCGAGTCTTGCTCCAGAGCCGGAGGTGGAGATGCCTCTCGCCATTCCATTTTCTCACCGATTCGATGTGAGGTGCGCGCGGAGGTCGCGGGAGTCCTTTTTGTTCTTTCGCAGATACTTCGACCCCATCACCGCAGCCGAGGTATGTCAAACATTATAGTTTATTTGAGCTTCGCTTTACATTGTACTTTCAATAATAGATAATAAACTGTGTATCCTGTCATCTGCAGATCTCCTGGCAGCCCTGGACCGCGTTGCCTAAGACAGTGAGGGAGTAGTATGCGGGTGCCCGGGAGACTGCCCGATTAAGGGTTTTGCTGGAGGGTCTGGTCTGCCGGGCTTGGTACTTGGGTGAGCACTTTCTGCGTTAGACCCTCGGCCTACCAGAGCAGATAGTTCCGAGGCCACCTCCCACCCACATGAGGCATACAGAGAGGTACACCCCAGAGGAGATGATCGACTTCACCATCGGTTGGGACGCTGATTATTTCAGAGATGAGGGTGACTACGCCGCTTTCATTCAGACTTATCTCATGCGGCCTTTGGCTAGTACCTGCCGAGACGAGAGGGAGAGACCTGCAGTGCTAGTAGCAGCAACAGGAATACTGAGGACGACTCAGGCTTGTGACCGGAGTGGGTCCTGGAGGGGACGTGGAGTGGAGTGGCCCGAACTGCCCACCACCATGACATGCTGAGGACAGGGTAGGGAGACCTATCAGAAACCCATCGCTCCTCCTCTGGCTAATCATGAGCTTGTTGGAGTTCGTGGCTCGACCCCGGTATGTACTATACTTTGCATTCTGTACAATCATTTCACTTCATTTGACATCCCACAGAATACTAAATACTTCAACACTTTTGCAGGCTTCGATTAAGTACACCGGATAGGCTCTGGAGCCGTCAGCCTCGGTTATGGGGATGCTGCAGAGGAGCATGGACCTACTCAGCATCTATGGCATCCCGGTGGGTTCCTTGATCCTCAGTTCCAAAACTTTGCACATCTGTTTCATACATGATCTGATGCATCACATTATCAATACGGGACTTGACACACAGCACTCACATACCACTCACGACACTGATACACTGTAACTCTCATACTGCTCACAGCTTTGCTCATAGCATTCATACACTCACGACATTCATACACTGTATTCATACACTGCATTTGATATTCATACTCGACTTTGCATAACATAACTGATGCATCTGCCAACTGTTCTTTTCAGGCCCCGTTCCAGATACCGGCCGCAGGGGTTGCTCTAGCAGGACCAACTGTACTTGCCCGAGGAGCGGGGAGAGCAGGATGGGGGATCTCGGTACGTCACCGCAGCAGAGCTGGACGTACTCACTCTGGGAGTAGATCGCGAGCACCTGTCCGAGACGATGATGAGTCTGATGTAGAGGTGGAGCCGTCTAAGGATGAGACTGGGGGTGGCTCGGACTCTGATGACGGAGCTGGCGGTGGTGATCCTGGACCTTCGTCTAGGAAGAGGACGAGGACAGACTCCCGTACCTGAGGTGACTAACACTGATCCAGACATTTTGCTGCTTTCCTTTTTTTGCTTTATTTTTCTTTTTACTGGTAGTTTTTGCACATTGTACTGCCTCAGGTAGGTTTTATTTTCTTCAAAACTATGTACTTTTGTAAAAGAAAATATGATGAAATGAAACAGCTATTTTTGTTGAAAAAGTGTTGCATTTGTACATTCTAAGCATCGCATCGCATTACATAACAATGTAAATGAGATTTGAACTTTGTTTTGAAAACTAAACACTCGAATTGCATTAATCAGGTAGTGAGCTAACTAACAACAAAACAGCTTGATAAGCAGAACAAAGAACTTGACAAGCTAACCAAATGTAAATACAACTCGATAAGCAAGACAAGGACTAAAGAACACGAAATACAACTCGATAAAAAAATGTACAACAACTCGATAAACAAATTGGAGTAACACAGGCGCGACTTCACAAAATCATCATCGAAAGGCATTTGAAGTGGAACTAGTCACAAGTTCTCAACATTTCCAACACAAAGACAGCTCAGAGAACAAGAGGAAGGGCCATTGGCCAAAGAGAGAGGACATCGGCCAGAAGAAATGTCCATTGGCCATAATTACTAGCCGATCGGCCAAAAATTGCAAGCACCTCTAGAATGCTGACACCTGTCTTCTACTCAACACCTTATCTTCTACAAAAGCCCCAGCTTCGTAGTTTTCTCCATTTCAGCTTAGTTTTGGGACCAAATGGAAGCATTTCTTGTCCAAAATCTCACAAATTGGATTGCCAACTTGGATGGCTCGAAAAAGCTAAATTTTCGGGGCTTCGGCATAAATGCAGTATTCATGTTGAGTCGCTCCCCGCTGCATTTTTCGTTCCTCCATGCTGCGACTAGGTTTTGGAATCCGGTAACACACATCTTTAGCTTTGGCGGACAAGAGATATGTCCCACTTTCGACGATTTCCAAGTTTTAATGGAATCCGAGCGCGATGAAGAAATCTTGCCTCAATTCTGGTTCATCTACGTCCAAGCCTTAGGATCGATGTGTGGTCTTACTTTGCATGACGTTCGGTTATTGATTCGCGATGGAGAGCTGGACATTTCGAGCTTGATTCGTTATTTTTCTAATGTCGGTGACCGCGGTGATCATCATTGGTAGGGTTATCGGCGACATGCGCTTTGCTTGTGCATGCTGTCTCATTTCTTGCTTGCCCCAGGCTCCAGTAGGTTTAGCACTCGTTTGATTAAAGTTGCCGAGGGCTTAAGAGAGGGCAAGAGCTGCATTGCCATGACGCTAGCTGAGACATTGATGGGTTTAAATGCCTTCCATCGCCGGGAGACGACTAGATTCGTGGGGAGTCCACTACTACTGCAGGTAATGTTTCCCACCCTATCTCACATTTATATTGCTCACATCACTCGGCCCTTAAGCTCAGTTTTTCTCTCAAAACCCTTTTCTCACTTTTTCTCTCAACGTGCACCTCTCTATTCTTTAATCTCTCATTTTTCATCCCTTCCCAGGTATGGTTGATGGATAAACTAAAGGTTGTGGACTCATGCCCAACATATTCAGGCCGCAGCTATTTCTTCCGATAACGTCTAGTCGATGCCTCAGATGAGGGATGATGGTGTGAATGGATGCGCAATTTGTTTCCTCTCGACATTGTTTGGCACTGCCCCTGGCTCAATTTACCGGTGATGAGCTACAACATGACTCGCCAACCCGGGATTCAGTTGATCGGCTTGACACATTGTGTCTTTTACTTCCCATTCCAATTTCGGCATCAGTTCGAACATGATCAGACTTGCCCAGCAGAGGGGATAGAATACCCTGCTGTATTTCTAGTCCGAGGCATACAGCTAGCTCGGTATGCCACAGCATGGAGGACTAGAGAGGTTCTAGCCCCCGCTCCCACTTTCAGTTGCACCCTCTCTGATGAGTGCATAGCTTGGCTTGATGAAGAGGCACAGATTGGGCCTACTTTGGCATCAAAGGCTTCCACAAGCTCTAGGAGGGGACATAGGAACACCTGACTATGCCTCAAATTTATTTGCTTTAATCAGTACTTCCAAGTTTTCTTTATGAATGTAATAAAAAGCAACTTCAATTTGTATTCAAGAGCAGGAGAACTCTGTACTGAAATCAATATAATTGAAGGTAGTGGGTATTGAAAATTTTCCGTTTGGTCCAAAAATTGTCTAAGTTGTAAAAAGATTAATTTGAGCAAAATCAACTTTTATTAAAACTTTTCAAAACCGTTTTCGATATGGATCACAACTGGACATGCCTGAGATCTATCACTGAGATGTACAACCTCGGATCCCAGCAACTGGAAAATTGTCCCTAGTCTGAATAGCACTGCACTAGAGATCACAACCGAGCACTTTAATGCAAAATAGACAAAGGTGACCAAACGTGATCACATGGACAAAGTTGATTTGGAAGTGTTTATGGCTGAACTTCAGGATAAACTTGCCTACGTATCCCGAAGATGGGAATCAAGCCTTACGTAGTTCAACTTAGGTTCACTCGTGTATTAACCCTCACCTTTTACGCTCTAACTTTTGCCAAGGCCGCCCTTTCTGGGTTTTCAACCTTGCGAGCTCAGTTTTTATAATTTCAAATTTTCTATGCTCTAACTTTTGCCTAGGTCGCCCTTTTGGGTTTTCGGCCTAGCGAGCCACTCAGGGAAAGTATTTCTTCAACTTGTCCATGTTGATTGGTTGGGAGAACTCTAGGCCATCTAGGTCCATCAGAACAATAGCTCCACTCGACTGGATAGACTTGATGATGTAAGGACCAGTCCAATTGAGTCTGAACTTGCCCCTAGGGTCATGGATGGGAGCTCGGTTCTCTTTGAGCACCAAATCTCCTTCTTTCAAATTCCTGGAGGTAACCTTCTTGTTGAAAGCCCTGGCAATTCTTCGTTGATAACCCTGAATGTGATACAGTGCTTTTAGCCTTCTTTCATCAAAGCGCATGAGTCTTCGAATCTGCTCTGCTGCCAATCTGCCTCAATTATCTGACACTCAGCCAATGCCCGTAATGACGGAACCTCAACTTTGATAGGTAGAACGGCCTCCATCCTATAAACCAAGGAATACGGAGTCGCCCCAGTAGAAGTTCGAATTGAAGTCCGATAGCCCTACAGAGCAAATGACAACTTATCTGGCCAGTCCCGTTAGGTTTTCACCATCTTCTGCAGAATGTGCTTGATGTTCTTGTTGGCGGCCTCAACCGTTCCGTTGGTTTGCGGCCGATATGTAGACGACTTGTGAAAAACCATGTTGTATTTGTCTAACAAGTCGATCACTTCCTTCTTGAAGTGGGAACCATTATCTGAAATAATCTGGTTTGGGACCCCGTAGCGACAAATGATGTTGTTCCTAATGAACTTTGCAACGTGCGATGCCTTCAACATCGCATAAGATTGGGCCTCAACCCACTTTGTAAAATAGTCTATCGCAACCATATTGAACTCATGCCTATTGGACCCCTTCGGAGTGACAGCCCCAATCATATCAATCCCCCAGACTAAAAACGGCTATGGAGAAGTCATGTTGTACAACTTCAATGGCGGAATGTTCATGCGGTTTGCATGGATCTGACATTTGTGGCATCGCCAGACAAAGCCAATACAGTCCTCCTCCACGATGGACCAACAATAACCCTATCTAAGGATTTTTTGGGCTAGCATCACCCCGTTCATGTGCGCTCCGTACTCTCCTCCATGGATGGCCTCCATCAGGCGCTTGGACTCTTCAGCATTAACACATAGTTTATGCATCCTGAGATGACCTCTCTTGTACAGTTTACCCCTACAGACAATGAATTGAGCAGCCATTCTTCAAATTGCCCTCTTATCCTTGGCATTTGTCCCTGGTGGATACACCTCTTTTTCTAAGAAGTCCCAGATATCGTAATACTAGGGATTTTCATCTTGTACCTCATCTATGGTAGCAATCAGCTCGTAGGCCAGCACAAATTTCTGTTCAATGATGATCAGACGCATCCAGACTCCAAAAGGAATGTCTATCATTAAAGATAGAGTTGCTAGTGAATCAGCGAACCTGTTGTTCTCTCTTAATAGATGAGCGAAGGTCAGTTTCTCAAACCAAGGAATCAGCACGTCCAAGGTTTGGTGGTAGATTCTCATCTTTTCTTCTTTAACTTTCCAATCTTCTTTAGCTTGAGATATAACAAGGTTTGAGTCCCCGATGACGTGCAACCATTTTGCCCCTAGTTCTAGGGCGGCTTCTAAACCAGCAATACATGCCTCATACTCTGCCTCATTATTCGATACTTTGAATCGGAGTTTGAATGCTAAAGGTATGAGGTAATTGTCGGGTGCTATCAGCAACACCCCTATCCCATACCTGTATTGGTTTGACGCTCCATCAAAGTACATCGTGCAGGTCTCTTCTTCAACATGCAAAATGGCCTCGTCTAGGAATAGATACTCGACCACTTCACCCGCTTCCACTGGGTGATCGGCTAGGAACTCCACTACTGCTCTATCTTTGACTGACTTGCGCGTCACATACTTCAGATCAAATTCGGAAAGCAGAAGCAACCAACGAGCTAGCCTACCCATAAGTGCTAGTTTCTCGAAGAGATATTTGATGGGATCTAATCTCGAAACCAGTATTACAGAGTGAGATAACTGGTAGTGTCGCAGCTTCCTGGTAGCCCATACCAAGGCCAGACAAGCCTTTTCCAGCGGAGTGTAGCGGGTCTCGTAATCCAGCATCCTTTTGCTCAGGTAGTAGATAGCTCTCTCCACTTTATTCTCAGACTCCTGTGTAAGCATGCAGCCCATTGTAGTTTCAGTCACTGAAAGATACAAAATCAACGATTTCACCGGCTTAGACGGTGACAACACAGGTGGGTTTTGTAAATATTGCTTGATCTGTTGAAAAGCAGCTTGGCATCGGCCGTCCCATTAGAATTTCTTTCCTTTCTTCAAGTGACCGAAGAGTGGTTCACAAGCTAAGGTTAATTTTGTAATAAACCGTCTTATGAATTGCATTTTACCTCGAAAGCCTCGCATCTCCTTTTCAGTCCTTGGTGGTGGCATTTCTATGATGGACTTGATTTTGGAAAGATCAACCACGATACCTCTTTGTGTAATCAAGAACCCCAGCATTTTCTCTGCTGTAACACCAAACATACATTTTTGAGGATTCAGCCACGACCGAAATTTCCTGATCCTTTGGAAGAACTTTTGCAAGGCAGTGTAGTGGCCCTCTTTCGCCTTGTACTTGACAATCATGTCGTCCACGTACACCTCAACCTCTTTGTGGATCATGTCGTGTAATATCGTGGTCGCGGCCCGTTGATATGTAGCCCCAGCATTCTTCAGCCTAAACAACATAACTTTGTAAAGATAGGTCCCCTATGGGGTGGTGAAAGTAGTCTTCTCCCGGTCTTTAGGTGCCATCAGAATCTGATTGTAGCCAGAAAACCCATCCATAAATAAGAGCAACGCATGCCCTGCAGTGAAGTCCACTAATTCGTCGATATGCGGCAGAGGAAAGTCGTCATTCAGACTAGCTTTATTCAAATCCTTGAAGTCCACACATACCTGAATTCTGCCGTCCTTCTTCGACACTAGAACTATGTTGGCCAGCCAAGTTGGGTATTCAGATGCTAGCAGGAACCCTGCGTCAATTTTCTTGGTGACCTCTTCTTTGATCTTGATAGCCCAGTCCGGGTGAATCCTTCTGAGTTTTTACTTAACAGGTCGGGCCTGTAGGTCAAGAGGGATCCAGTGCTATACAATCTCAAGATTGATTCCAGGCATGTCTTTGTAGGACCACGCGAAAACATCTTTGAAATCTTTTAATAAAGTGACTAGGCGCTCGCGCTCCTCCGTAGACAACGTGGACCCGATCTGGACCAGCCGCGGGTCCTTCTCAGTACCAGCATTAATTTGGGTGATTTCACCAACCAGCGATTTTACAAACCTCTCCTGCTCTTGATCTTGCAAATATTTCAAAACCAGAGGAATTTCTTCCTTGTCGTTTTCATCAAAGTTTTGAAAGTCTGAATTAATGCAATAAATCAAGGGCATAGAAAAATACTCAAAGGCCACAGCCATTCCATTCTCATTAATCACTTCTAAGTCGCCTGATTCCTCTGTTACAATGGACTCAAAGGAAAAAGAAAAAGATGACCTAGACAGGACTGTGGCATCCAGTTGTCACCCCTAGGAATACCGGACTCAGACTCAGACAGGTTGGAACCTAATTCCGACTCCACAGACTCAGTGGAATCAGATTCCGGCTAACTACTTGACCTAGTGCTGCTCGATAAGAACCCCTCCTCGTACTGCCAGACGAGAGAGGGTGCGATGGACGCATCCAAAATGTTTGAAGATGGGCTCGCAGCCACTTCATTCCCAATCATAGAAACTGAGTTATCCCCCAAGCACTCATGTACGATCGGAGGATTTGAAAGTAGACAAGCCAGTGCTACCCCCATTTTAATCATGGTGCTCTCGAAATCCTCTTCCTTACACTGCTCAACCTCAGCTGGTGGGTCTGTCTGCTCTTCGGCAACATCATCCCCAGACAACTGTAAGTTAAAGAACATCTCGAATCCTGGAAAGCGCCACTTCTCTGTGTTCAGCCATGGCTCTGGGAAGCCGTAGAATGGAAAATTTTCTCCCTCCCGGACAAAGCGTCCGTTCAAGGTGCCCTGGATAGGCCGATTCATCAATTCATAATGCCTCCCGATCTGTTTGGCTCTGGCTCTTCCAGCCACCTCTTTGCCTTTCCTCACCCAGTCCTCTTTGGTAGGTAGATAACCTAAGCCAAAGGTATGCAGGTTATGCGGCACTTCGGCTGATACTGTAATGCCCTTCCGGCCACTTTTTCCTAGTCCCATCCTTGGGATATGCTGGAGCTTGTTCATGAGGTATACTGACTATGCACTGACATACAATCCCTCATCAATAGCCAAAATGTTCTGTATGACCCGGGGCTCAGCTAGGGTAAATCTTGACAAGAACACATTATCCATGCCATGCTTGATTTCTAAAATCGGTGTAGACACCTCTGGTGGCGGATAGATTGACAAATTTCCAAAACCTATAGCCACTCCCTTCCCGTGGGGGTATTTCAACATTTGGTGTAGGGTGGAAGAGACCGCCTTCACCTAGGAGTAGATTAAAGGTTGCGGGAACGTCCAAGACATGGAAGTCAATATCCTGCTGTCCTGGACCAACCTGAGTCTGAATCTTCATAGTCCCCATCACTTCTCTGCTAGTATTGTCGTAGGCCCTTATCACCTAGGCAGTTGGCACAAAGTCCGCGGGCTTCAACCCGATTGCATATGCTGTCCTCGACAGGCACACATTAGTGATGGATCCTGTATCGACAAGAACCACCAGTATCCACTTGTCTCTACACTCTACAGAGATGTAGAGAGGTTTGTTATGGTTTGCAGCCTCAGGCGGCAGTTCTTTCTTGGTGAAGGTCAACGTCAGGGAAGCTCCTCCCGGAAAAACTAACCCTGCCAGTTGCTCAGGAGTGGTATCTATTGAAAGTTTGGTGTTGTCCATTACAGAAAGGACAACTTGTCGATGAACCCTTGAGGCCATAAGCAATCCCTAGATGGAGATGTCTGCTTGTATCTTCTTCAGCTGTTTCAGCACAGCCTCCTCTTCGAGCAATTTATCCTTCTACTTCTCCGTCTCTTTGTCCTTTCCGGACGTCTCTAGTTGATCTAAGTGTGGGGCTTGAAATACCGCCCACTCTTAGTCATGTGGTCAATCTTCATCTGTGTGGGCAAGACATAGGTCGTCATCTTCCCACCACATGCCATCGGCAGCCGATAGGCACCTGTCCGGCTTCGTTACAATTATTCCTGTGCCCACAACACCTTCTGTTCCTGTGCTCGCAGCACGTTCCATTCTTGTGCACACAACACGTTCTGTCCCCGCAGGGGCTTTGGCTTTTCTAGCCCTTTCAGAATCGTCGATCCTTTCCTGCTCGAACTGCTTCAGTGCAGCCTACTATTCAGTAGCTTCTGTTCCCAAACTGCCCGTGTTCTGAGCAAAATTCTTAACACCGGTGCTCTCTGCTCTTCGGCCCTTCCGACCACTGTTGATGTCCCCGTCCCTAACGGACCCTGTTCTTGCGGAGGCTGCTCAATAACATCCGGCTCATCGCTGAGCCACCCGGTAGCTTCTGCTGACCCTTCCAAACCAAACCAGTTGGCAGTCACATCCCCTAAGTGCTGTTCGTTGAAGAATTAAAGGTTTGTGACGTCCTCCGCCAGCTCTGCCAGGTCATCCAGCCCCTGATTATGTCCATCCTCTCATACTACACAAATCTCTACCCCCACTGGCAATTCCATATTCGGCCTAGCCTGGCCTGCTGACATAATGTAACTACTTGGGTTGTACATGAAGCTGGTAGACCTCTCAAGCTCTATATCATTAATCTCATCTGCCCCCGCAGCCGACCCAATTCTTTCTTCGATAGCCACCACCACCGTTTCAGGTTGGGTTTGGGAGATGTCCAACATGCACAAGTCAGTGCTATCAGGAATGAACAGCTCCGACTTGGGTAGGTGGGAAGGGGTGATATATATGCTAGGGTCGTATGACACAACCCCAATTTGGATTAGATTGATGGGTTTGGGAGGTGGAGCTTGGTTATGTGGTGGGACAGGGTTGGTTGTGACAGTCGGTTTCTCTGGAGGCACGATCACCCTATTGTCAATGAGATCTTGAATTTCATGATGCAATCGAAAGCAATGGTCGGTTTCATGACCATGTTGTTGGTGAAAGGCATAGTACTTCACCAGGTTATGGGAGGGAGGAAGTTTTTCTGGCAAGGGCCGCAGCTCTTGGGGCTTCAAGTGCCCTTTCCTGATTAAAACCCCCAAAGCCTTGGACAAAGACATGTATAGTGGGGTGAAGACTCTCTGGCCTCAGGTTGGGTTCCTGGTTGTTTGCGAGCTACTTCCAGACACACCAGTGAATGGGGTAGCTGCAAGGGTTCTTGGGGTGGTGGTGGTGACCATTCCCACATCTGAAGATCTGGCAGCTGCAGCACTGCTTATGCCTGCATTCGTACTATGGTTGAATGCCCTCTTGGGCTGCTCTCTCTCATGATCAATGAGGCCCTGTTTCATGGCATCCTCGATTTGCACCCCTATCTCATGTAGATCTGTAAAGGTGGGGAGGGGGAGAATGATCATCTTCTGCATGAGCTTGGACTGGAGGTTGTGCACAACCATCCGAATCTGATCTTTGTCAACAGGCCTGATGGTAATGATTAAGGCCTTGGCCCTCCACCGGGTCACAAAATCGGAGAAGCTCTCCTTCGGCTCTTACCTAGTTGTCTCGAGATCACGAGTTGTGACCTCGATCTGTGTATTATAGGAGTATTGAGTTATGAAGGCCTCAGCCATCTCCTCCCAATTCCTCTTAACAGAGTCTTCCAGTTTTGCATACCAAATAGCCGCTACACCCGACAGGGTCTGGCCAAACAAAGAAAGCTTCTACAATCTGGAGAGGGCCATCGGCCGTAGTATGTTTGAGAACAGCCACAAATGCACCATAGGATCTCTAGACCCGTTGAAACGATCTATGTGTGGCATTTTAAACCAATCCGTCAGAGTCACGGCCGAGTCTGTATACCGATTCTCAATATCCGGAATGAACTTCACGCCTTGAGACTTCTTGAAAAGCTTTTCCAACTTGCTCACTTTTAACACTGTGGGGTCCACCTCGAACTCAAACAGCGAATCCAGTTGGTTGGTAGGTGCTTTAGATAGCTGGGGTAGGGTCGGGGGCGGAGCTAGCCCCGTTGGAATGTCCGTATTTTCCTGGACGTGAGCGGTCTCCCTTAGTATTGGAACTCTTGGTGCGGGAGGAGCAGGGTGCAAAGTAGATGCTTTGGCTTGCTGTGGTGGTTGTTGTTTCTACAGTCTGGCAATTAACTATGCCTGTTGTGCCATAACCTCGGCCTGACGTGCGGTAAATTCTGCTTGACGGGCAGCGTCTTGCTGCATGGTTTTCATACTCTCCTAGAGCTGACGCATCATCTCCTCTATACCTGCCATGTTGTGCTAATCTATGAGAACAACTGGTATATCTGTCCCTACAGTAGAAACTGAGACCTCAACCTGACTGTTCACTGGTGGGGTGTAGACACCCCATTTTTGACCGTCCTCAAGACTTGGATGTCATCGTTTGAACACTGGAGGATCATCCATGCCTGTGCTCGTTTTGAGTTCTCGCAGGCCTCGAACGCGCGCCTTGCCTCAAGATCTCTTACCTTGTCTGTTTTGTGCTTGGTTGTGGACCAAGCCCTTGTGTTTTTGCATTTGAAGGAAGAGAGTGGCTTGTTTTCCATCCCCTCAACCCATCAGCCAAGGCTTGAGGCCATCATCCTTGTTTTCTTGCCATCGGCCAAAAGGGTTGGCCGATCGGCACATTATTTGGTCGGCCGGCACTTATGTTGGTTGATTGGCCATGTTTTCTAGCCGAACCCTGTTCATCTGCTTTATGTAGATATTTTATGCCAGCTGTCACAGCAGGCATGCACAATTCACACCCTCCATACACGTGTATGGAGGGATTTGCACCTTTGCTTAGCTTGCTTAGGAAGCCTTGGAATTGGATTTCTATAAGAAGGGATCTCCTCTTCCCTTCTCAGAGGTTCTGAAAAATAGGGTTAGAGAAGTTGTATCTATCTATCTCTATATTTCCCTCTCTTTACATCTTTGTGCGTGTTTTTGTGCTCTAAAGGGTGTTTTGTTCTCACTATTGCACACAAACACCTAGCAATACACCATCCTTGGTTGCTGAGGTGTTAGGGAGTTGGTGTTAGGGTTCTTGAGGTGATTTTGATCAGAGAAAGTTGCTGGAGTGGTGTTCTTGAAGAGGTTCTTCAAGGGTGAGCAAACTTGCTTTTAAACGCCCATTCTTGCTCAAGCTTTTAGACCTACTTGCTTATTGTTTTAAGCTTAGCTCTTAACTAATAAAAGTTTTTTTTTTTGGAGCTTTAACTCTTTAGTTAAGGTCTCTTTTTTGTTTGGGGTTGTTTACCCCCTCCAAGGCCTTGTTAGGCCTTGTTTTAGGCCATCCCTTTGTTCTTAGCTTTGCATGACCTTTCTACCACTGAAATCCAAAGGATTTTTAGCGGTGGAAAGGTGGTTTTGAGGTCTTAAATAGGAGAGGGTCATCCCCTCTCCTTGTTGTCTTGTATGCTAGTATAAATGGCTTATATTGGTAGCACGTTTGCTTAGCTTGTTTTAGCTCCATTTCAGCAAGTATTTGGTGTTATTTTGCCATGTTTTACCTCTATCTAAGGTTGGTTTAATGGCTTCTTGCATGCACCATGTACTTGTCTTGTAATCCTCTCTATTGCCTTAACATGCATCTTGTGTTTAGACCATCATGCTTGCATATTTTGGCTCAACTCGAAGGAGCTTTTAGTCATGTTTTACCATGCTCTAGCTCTGTTTCATGTTGTTTTGATCATATATGCAATGCTTTGTAAAGCCATAAGGCATCCTAGCATGTTAGCTTTGGGTGTTCAAGTCACTAGCATGCTTTACTTGGCTCATTTCAATGATTTGGAATTGTTTGTAATGCTATTTCAGTCCATGTTTCATGCTTATGCACTTGCATTTGTCATTCATTCAATGCGTTGGAGGGTTGGCCCCTTTATGCCTTAACATGAGTCATTGCGTATGCCTTTATGCCTTAGCTTGCGAGCCATCATTTCAATATGTTTTTGGGGTTATTTTGCCATGATATAACTTTAATTTTTGTTGCTTAAATCATGCCATGTTTGGTTTTGATAGGTGTAGTGTAACACCCCTTTTGTGGCCTTGCATGTCTCATGCTTTTGGTCCTCATTCTAGCTTATTTTGGCTTTGGTCCTTGCATGTTTTACGCTCATTTTGACATGATCTAGGACTTTTTTGGATTATACTTTCCATTTTCTTCATGGTTTGCATAGCTATGGTTTGAACTCCTTGGCTAGCCTTGAGCCTTGAGTCTTCTTGCATGATTTGCTTGCTTTGTTTGATTGGTTTGGCACCTTTCCTAACATAATTTTAGAGCTTACCATGTTTGTCACATGCCCATATTTGTCTCCTTTTAAGTGCTCTTGAAAGTTGCCCTTTTATGCCTAGGTGATAGGCCATTGCATGTGCATGTTTGTATGTGCTTTTGTCCAATATTTCTTAGCATTTTGGCCACTGATTTGGGCATGGCCGAGGTCCTTCCATTTTGGTTTAAGTCTATTTTCACAGGTTGTTGCATGCTTGCCTTGTATGTTGTCGCATGCTTGTTGCATACTAGTTCCATTGCATGTTGTTGCATGCTAGTCCTATTACATCATGCTTACATGGTCGTTGCATGCTTGTCAAATTGCATGTTGTCACATGCTTGCTAATTAACATGTTGTTACATACTTGCCTCTTTGCATTTGTTATATGCTAGTTGCATTACCTGGCATTGTCGTTAACATGCTCTTGTTGCATTAGCTTTGCATGCATACTTAGGTTGCATTGCATTGTGTGTGCATTGCTTTGCCTCTTGATCAAGCATGATAGAAGTTGGGGCCCCTTGTGTGTTTTTGTGCATTTCATTCCATATTGAATTGCACACTTGGCCTCTTTGGCCATCATGCATCGTAATACGTGATTGATGGTCCGGGGGTCAAGAACTACACTCCTTCGAGCCTCAAACATGATAAGGGGTGTGGTTGTGCAAACATTGTCTTACAGATGTATTACCATGCTCTGTCTGTCCTCTGTTGCAACAAAGAAGCATTTAGCAGGAAGAGATGGCCGATCGGCTATATTCAGTGCCGGTCGGCTAACAGCATTTGGCCGAGAGCCTTATATTTGGTCAATGACCAATTTCCCATGGCCGATGGCCCTATGTTTTGGCTGATGGCCTCTCAGCATGCCCACAAGGTGGTTCAGAAGTGTCACAAAAGTTGGCACAATTTTCAGAGGTACAGAGCAGTGTAAACAGAGGCAACATGAAGCATGGCAATGGATTTTCGAGCGAAGCTGACCGAGCATGTATTTGTCCGTCGTCTCGAGGCTGCTTTACTGTCTTCATAGCTTAATTAGTTTGTTAATTATTTAAGTATTGCAATAATTAGTTGTAGCTAGTTATTGATTTGGTTTTGTAATAATTAATTAGCTTGTTAGTTAGTTAATTAGTTAATTTGTATTATTCTTCCGGTCCCTTCGTTGAGAGGGCGCAATTGTGTAATAAGCATGCGTGTGTGTGATGCATGTCTTCTAACCCCCATTTCTTTCTCCCTTTTACTTAAACCGCTTATGATGGTTAGTTCTGGGGCACGTTTCATTTAGCATCCTTATGCTCGCATGTTTGCATCCATTCATCTGTATCGCATGCACCGGGCTCGGCGCATTATACTAACTGCATTGTATTTCAATCCCTGCTTGAATACATGTATTGAGTTGTCACAGCTCATATGCCATCTTAGAATAGCCGAGCCTATTCTAGTTACATTTTGCATGTGTTGCATTAGCCATCTCAACATGAACTAGGATCATGCATGATTACTAACTAGTTTCTTGTTTTGGCTCGGAGTACACTGTAAGTGTTTATGCTTTAGCATCTTGCATGTATGTGAGTGTTAACATGACAACATGGTTGCCATGAGGCTAATTGGTTATGTGATATAACTACCTGAATGCCTGTGGGTGAAGGCTGGATTGCTTGAATTGGAACAATTCATCGAAATTCGCATTTTAGCCTTCTTGCGAGTAGCAAACTTCAAACTGTTTTCAAACAAACAAATATGCGATGCTTTGCTCCAAATTAGGCGATCTGGTCTATACTTGTTTGTTGTGCGCATCACATAGTAAGATTAGCTAATTAATAGGAATCGGAACGCATGTGTTTTCAAAAACAAGATATCATGTTTAGTAGTGGCTGATCTTTGATTGGGTGAGCCGGGGTGCTCATTACATGACCTTCCCTAATCGTACCCAAGTTCTCGAGCCGAGGCAACTTTGGTGATGACAGACACGTGGCCATAGGCACGAGTCAGGGTTTCCTAAATTCCCCTAAAAAATAAAATATTTAGGTGGCGACTCTGTATCCGGCAAAACAGTCCATGTTTGGCATTTCTTTCTTAAAAATCAGTTTTCCAAAGCGATTTGGCAGATTTGGACTCTTTGGTGATTTATCGGTCTCGCATTGCACTTTGCAGGATTAGATTCAGAACCGTGACATTTGAGTCTGAGCTGTAGTAGCAAAGCCCAAGGGCGCGTCTACAGTTTCTGGCGACTCTGCTAGGGACTTAGAGAGCTTGACTCGAACTCATGATGTCTTGTTTTGACAGCACTTATGTGTTTCTTTGCATTGCATTTGCATTGGTGCGCCTAGGACACCGTATTTGCCATATGCTATTCCTGAGCAATTTGCCTGAGGCATGCTTTGAGAAGCGTGCCATAAGGCTGACCGATTACGGGCTCTGCCATGACGGCAACACAAACCCCGATTTTCACTTGGGCACCCTTTCTGACCATTCGACGTAGTGCATATAGGAATCCATAGTGATTATTCCAAACTAGGACAGGTTGTTTACCCAGTTATAGGTTGTTTGAAACCGCTGCGTGCATAGTGAAACCCTAGTTCCTGACAAAATAGGACAAGGAAACCCTACCCCAACATAGGGTTATTTTGGCTCTCATTTGCTTGCTATGTGCTTTTAGAGTGCACCTCTACAGGGAATGCATATATTAGTTTGCAAGTCTGGGTCTCAGGCCTGCGGGCATCAGTGTTTCGAGAATCAGTTATATCTATGGGTATCAGATTCAGATTTGAGGCAGTGATTTTTGGGAACAGTGATTAGTGGTTGAGAGCAGTTCATTCAGCTTATGTTTACCAACTGTGTGTTGTCTTTATTTAAGGTGTTATGCTATACGTTTTTCTGTTCATTATTTCCTCATTATGCTTTATTTATCTTTATGCAAGGTAGTTTAGCATCATTGCATCCGACCAGTTAGATATCTCCCGAGCACTCTGGGTTAGAGGTTGTAGACTTAATCGATCTAGGGATCTGATAGACGGACAAATAGTGTTCCTTTCTTTACCCCCGGTTACCAGACAGAGGTCAAAAAGGCACAGTGTATCAGTACAGCGGTTGCCAGATCAGTGGTTTACCCCATCAGTGAACAGTCAGGCTGAAGTCTTAGTTTCTACTGTAGAGACAGATATACCAGTTATTTAGCTAGATCAGCATAACATGGTAGGTCTAGAGGAGATGATGCGTCAGCTCCAGGACAGTATGAGAACCATGTAGCAGGACGCTGCCCGTCAAGCAGAATTTACAAAACAACAGGCCGAGGTCATGGCCAAACAGGCAGAGTTAATTGCCAGGCTACAATAGCAAACCGGAGCATTTGCTGCAGACCAAGTTCCTCCCCCACCAAGAGTTCCAATACTTGGGGAGACAACACATGTCCAGGAAGATACGGACATTCCAATAGGGCTGGCTCTGCCTCCGATCCTACCCCAGCTATCCAAAGCACAGACCAACCTACCAGATTCTCCTTTTGAGTTCGAGGTGGACCCTACAGCATTAAAAGTGAGCAAGCTTGAAAAGCTATTCAAGAAATCTCAGGGTGTGAAGTCCATTCCAGATATTGAGGATGGGTACACCGACTCGGCCGTGACGCTGCCGGACCGGTTTAAGATGCCACATATTGACCGTTTTGACGGGTCTAGAGATCCTATGGTGCATTTGCGGCTATTTTTGGATATACTAAGGCTGATGCTGTCGGGTGTAGCGGCCATTTGGTATGCAAAACTGGAGGATTCCATCAAGAGGGACTAGAAGGAGATGGCCGAGGCCTTCATAGCTCAATACTCTTACAATACACAGATCGAGATTACAACCCATGATCTTGAGACAACTAGGCAAGAGCCGAAGGAGAGTTTCTCCAATTTTGTGACCCGTTGGAGGGCTAAGGCCTCGATGATGACCATCAGGCCTGTGGACAAGGATCAAATTAAGATGGTTGTGCGCAACCTCCAGCCCAAGCTCATGCAGAAGATGATCGTTCTCCCCCTCCCCCCCCCCTTTTTAGATTTACATGAGATAGGGGTGCAGATCGAGGTCGTTATGAAACAGGGTCTGATTGACCAAGACAGAGAGCAGCCAAAGAGCGCATTCAATCGCAGTGCAAATGCAGGCACAAGCAGTGCTGCAGCTGGCAAATCTTTAGATGTGGGAATGGTCACCACCACCATCCCAAGAACCCTTGCAGCTACACCATTCACCGGTGCATCCGGAAGTAGCTTGCAAACAACCAAGTATTCACCCCAAGGCCAAAGAACCTTCACTTCACTATACATGCCTTTGTCCAAGGCTCTGGGGATTTTGATCAAGACAGGGCACTTGAAGCCCCTGGAGCCACGGTCGTTACCAGATAAACTCCCCACTTCCCATAACCCGACCAAGTTATGCGCCTTTCACCAACATGGTCATGACACCGACCAATGCTTTCGATTACGTCATGAGATTCAAGATCTCATTGATAACAGGGTGATCGTGCCTCCAAAGAAACCGAATGTCACAACCAACCCTCTCTTACCACGTAACCAAGCTCCACCTCCCAAATGCATCAATTCGATCCAAACTGGGGTTGTGCCATTTGACCTTAGCGTATATATCACCCCTTCTCACCTACCCAAGCCGGAGGTGTTCATTCCAGACAGCACTGACTTGTGCATGTTGGACACCTCCCAAACCCAGCCTGAGATGGTGGTGGTGCTAATCGAAGATAGAATTGGGTCGATTGCAGGGACAGATGAGATTGATGGTACAGAGCCTGAGGGGTCTGCGAACTTCATGCACAACCCGAGTGGATACATTACATTAGTAGGCCAAGCTTGGCCAGGAGCAGAATTGACAGTGGAGGCAGAGATCTGTGTAGTACGGGAAGATGGACTTAATCAGAGGCTGGATGACTTGGCAAAACTGGAGAAGGATATCGCTAACTTTCAATTCTTCGACGAACAGGACTCAGGGAACGTGACTGTCAACTGGTTTGGTTTGGATGGTTCAGCGGAGTCTACTAGGTGGCTTGACGACCAGCCGGATGTTATTGAACAGGGTTCGACAGGGACGGGGACATCAACTGTGGCCGGAAGGGCCGAGGAATAGAATACATCGCTGGAAAGCACCGGTGTTAAGAATTTTGTTCAGAATACGGACAGTTTGGGGACAGAAGAAACTGAACAACAGGCTGTATTGAAGCAGTTCAAGCGTGAAAGGATCGAAGATTCTGAGTGAACCAGAAAAGCAAAAGCCCCTGTGGGGACGGAACGTGCTGTGGGCACAGGAACGGACGGTGTTGTGGGCACAGGAATAGTTGTAACGGAGCCGGACAGGTGTCTGTCGGCTGCTGATGACATGTGGTGGGAAGCTGATGATCTATGTCTTGCCCACACAGATGAGGACTGGGAGAATAACCAGCTGGATGATACCTGGTACATTGGTGAAGTAGACCACATGACTAGGAGCAGGCGTTATTTCAAGCCCCCGCACTTAGATCAACCAGAGACGTTCAAAAAGGACAAAGAGGCGGAGAAGCAGAAGGAAAAGCTGCTCGAAGAGGAGGCTATACTGAAACAGCTGAAGAAGATACAGGCAGACATCTCTATCTGGGGACTGCTTATGGAGTACATAGACAGGTTGTCCTTTTAGCAATGGACGAGGCCAAACTTTCGATAGATACCACACCTGAGCAGCTGGTAGGACTGGTCTTTCCGGGAGGAGCTTCCTCGACGTTGACCTTTTCTGACAAGGAACTGCCGCCTGAGGGCACAAACCATAACAAACCTCTCTATATTTATGTGGAATGTAGAGACAAATGGGTACCGGTGGTTCTTGTCGATACAGGATCCGCTATTAACGTGTGCCCGTCAAGGACAACATTTGCAATTGGCTTACAGCCCGTGGATTTTGAGCCAACTGCCCAAGTGATAAGGGCCTATGACAATACTAGCAGAGAAGTGATGGGGACCATGAAGATTCAGACCCAGGTTGGTCCAGGACAACACGAGATTGATTTTCATGTCTTGGACGTTCCCGCAACCTTTAATCTAATCTTGGGGCGACCGTGGTTGTACCAAGTAAAGGCAGTCTCTTCCACCCTGCATCAGATGCTGAAATACCCCCACGGGAGAGGGGTGGCTATAGTTTTTGGGAATTCGTCAATCCATTCACTGCCAGAGGTGTCTATACCGGTTTTGGAAATCGAGCATGGCACGAAGGATGTGTTGCAGTCAGGATTTTCCCTAGCCGAGGCCCAGGTCATACAGAACATTTTAGTTATTGATGAAGGGTTGTATGTCAGCGCGTAGTCCGTGTACCTCATGAACAAGCTCCAGCACATCCCTGGGATGGGACTAGGAAAAAGTGGCTGGAAAGACATTGCCACATCGGCTGAAGTACCGCATAACCCGCATACCTTTGGCTTGGGTTATCTGCCCACCAAAGAGGACTGAGTGAGGAAAGGCAAAGAGATGGCCGGAAGAGCCAGAGCCAAGCAGACCGGAAAGCAATTTGATTTGATGCATTGGCCTATTCAGGGCACCCTAAATGGACGCTTCGTCCGGGAGGGGGAAGACTTTCCATTCTGCGGCTTCCCAGAGCCATGGTTGAATGTCAAGAAGAGGCGCTTGACGGGGTTCAAGATTTTCTTTGACTTGTTGTTATCTAGGGATGATGTTGCCGAGGAGTAGGTAGACCCATCAGCTGAGGTTGAGCAGTGTGAGGAAGTGGATTCTGAGAGCACCGAGATTGAAATGGGGGTAGCACTAGCTTGTCTACTATCAGATCCTTCGATTGTACATGAGTTCTTAGGGGATGATCTCTCAGTGTCTATGATTGGGAATGAAACGGCTGCGAGCCCATCTTCAAACATTTTGGATGCATCCATCGCACCCTCCCTCGTCTGGCAATACGAGGAAGGATTCTTATCGAGCAGTACCAGGTCAGGTAGTGAGCCGGAATCTGATTCCATCGAGTCTGTAGAATCGGAATCAGGTTCCAGCTCGTCTGAGTCTGAGTCCGGTATTCCTGGGAGTGATAACCCAGATGCCACAGTCTTGTCCGGGTCGTCTTTTTCTTTCTCTTTTGAGTCTGTTGTAACAGAGGAATCAAATGGACTAGATGAAATATTTAATGAGAATGATGCGGCTATGGCCTTCAATTACTTTTTTGTACCCTTGATTTATTGCATTAATTCAAACTTTCAAAACTTCGATGAAAACGACGAGGAAAAAATTCCTCCAGTTTTGAAACATTTGCTAGAATAGGAGCAGGAGTGGTTTGTAAAACTGCTGGTTGATGAAATCACCCAAATTAATGTTGGTACTGAGAAGGACCCGCGGCTGGTCCAATCGGGTCCACGTTGTCTTTGGAGGAGCGCGTGTGCTTAGTCGCTTTATTAAAAGATTTGAAATATGTTTTCTCGTGGTCCTACGAAGACATGCCTGGAATCGATCTTGAGATTGTACAGCACCGAATCCCCCTTGACCCAGAGGCCCGACCTGTTAAACAGAAGCTCAGAAGGATCCGCCCGAACTGGGCCATCAAGATCAAAGAAGAGGCCACCAAGCAAATTGACGCGGGGTTCCTGTTGGTATCTGAATACCTAACTTGGTTGGCCAACATCGTTCCAGTGCCGAAGAAAGACGACAAAATTTGGGTATGTGTGGACTTCAGGGATTTGAACAAAGCCAGTCTGAAGGACGACTTTCGTCTGCCGCATATCGATGAGTTAGTGGATTTTATAGCAGGGCATGCGTTGCTTTCGTTTATGAATTGCTTTTCAGGCTAAAACCAGATTGTGATGGCACCTGAAGACCGGGAGAAGACTGCTTTTACCACCCCGTGGGGGACCTATTGTTATAGGGTGATGCTATTTGGGCTGAAGAATGTTGGGGCTACATATCAATGGGCCGCGACCACGATATTACACGACATGATCCATAAAGAAGTTGAGGTGTACGTGGACGACATGATTGTCAAGTCCAAGGAAAGAGAGGGCCACTACACCGCCTTGCAAAAGTTTTCCAACGAATCAGAGAATTTTGGTTGCGGCTGAATCCTCAGAAATGTACGTTTGGTGTTACCGCAGGGAAAATACTGGGATTCTTAATTACACAGAGAGGTATCGAAGTCGACCCTTCAGAAATCAAGGCCATCTTAGAAATGCCACCACCAAGGACTGAAAAGGACGTGCGAGGCTTTCTGGGTAAAGTGTAATTCATAAGACGGTTTATTTCTAAATTAACCTTGACTTGTGAACCACTCTTTGGTCTCCTGAAGAAAGGAACGAATTTCCAATGGGACGGCCGATGCCAAACTGCATTTGAACAGATCAAGCAATACTTACAGAACCCACCCGTGTTATTACCGCCTGAGCTGGGGAAACTGTTGATTTTGTATCTTTCAGTGACTGAAACTACAATGGGCTACATGCTTGCATAAGAGTCTAAGGACAAAGTGGAGAGAGCTATCTACTACATGAGCAAGAAGATGTTGGGTTATGAGACCCGCTACACTCCACTGGAGAAGGCTTGTTTGGCCTTGGTATGGGCTACCAGGAAGCTGCAACACTACCTGTTAGCTCACTTTGTAATACTGGTTTCGAAATTAGATCCCATTAAATATCTCTTCGAGAAACCAGCACTTATGGGTAAGCTAGCCCGTTGGTTGCTTTTGCTTTCCGAATTTGATCTGAAATATGTGACGCGCAAGTCAGTAAAAGGAAGAGCAGCGGTAGCAGAATTCCTAGCTGATCACCCAGTGGACGGGGATGAAGCCGTTGAGTACCTATTCCCAGATGAGGCTATTTTGCATGTCGAAGATGAAACTTGGACGATGTACTTTGACGGGGCGTCAAACCAATACGGGTATGGGATAGGGGTGTTGCTGATAGCACCCGACAATTCCCGCATACCTCTAGCATTCAAACTTCATTTGAATGTCTCGAACAATGAAGCAAAATATGAGGCATGCATTACCGGTTTAGAAGCCGCCCTAGAACTAGGGGCAAAATGGTTGGATGTCATCAGGGACTTGAACCTTGTTGTATCTCAAGCTAAAGGAGATCTGAAAGTCAAACAAGAAAAAATGAGAATTTACCACCAGACCTTAGACATGCTGATTCCTCGGTTTGAGAAGTTGAACTTCGCTGATCTATTAAGAGAGAACAACAGGTTCGCAGATTCACTAGCAACTCTATCTTCTATGATAGACATCCCTTTTGGAGTCCGGATGTGTCTGATCATCATTGACCGGAAATTGTGCCGGCCTACGAGCTGCTTGTTGCCATAGAAGAGGTACAAGATGAGAACCCCTGGTATTACGATGTCTGGAACTTCTTAGAAAAGGAAGTGTATCCACCAGGGGCAAATGCCAAAGATAAGAGGGCAATTCGAAGAATAGCTGCTCGGTTCATTATCTGCGGGAGTAAATTGTACAAGGGAGGTCATCTCGGGATGCATAAGCTGTGTGTTGATGCCGAAGAATCAAAACGCCTGATGGAGGCCATCCATGGAGGAGAGTGCGCAGCGCATATGAACGGGTAATGCTAGCCCGGAAGATCCTTAGACAGGGTTATTATTGGTCCACCATGGAGGAGGATTGTATTGGCTTTGTTCGGTGATGCCACAAATGTCAGATCCACGCCAACTGCATGGACATTCCACCGTCAAAGCTGTACAACATGACTTCGCCATGGCCGTTTTCAGTCTGAGGGATTGATGTGATTGGAGCTGTCACTCTGAAGGGGTCCAATGGGCATGAGTTCATTCTGGTCGCGATAGATTATTTTACAAAGTAGGTTGAGGCCCAGTCTTATGCGGTGTTGAAGGCTTCGCATGTTGCCAAGTTCATCAGGAACAACATCATCTGTCCCTACGGGGTCCCGAACGAGATGATTTCAGATAATGGTTCCCACTTCAAGAAGGAGGTGATCGACTTGTTGAACAAATGCAACGTGGCTTTTCACAAGTCATCTACATATCGCCTGCAGGCCAACGGAGCAGTTGAGGCCGCCAACAAGAACATCCAACACATTCTGCAGAAAATGGTGGAGACCTACCGGAACTGGCCTGATAAGTTGCTATTTGTTCTGTGGGGCTACCGGACTTCAATTCGAACTTCTATTGGGGTGACTCCATGTTCCTTAGTCTATGGGATGGAGGCTATTCTGCCTATTGAAATTGAGGTTCCATCATTACGGGTACTGGCTGAGTGTCAGATAGCTGAGGCAGATTGGCAGCAGAATAGGTTCGGAGAACTCATGCTGTTTGATGAAAGAAGGCTGAAAGCACTGTATCATGTTCAGGGTTATCAGCGTAAAATTACCAGGGCTTTCAACAAGAAGGTTAAGTCCAAGAATTTGAAAAAAGGAGATTTGGTGCTCAAAGACAACCGAGCTCCCATCCATGACCCTAGTGGCAAGTTCAGACCTAATTGGACTGGTCCTTACATCATCAGGTTTATCTAGTCAGGTGGAGCTGTCGTTCTGATGGACCTAGATGGCCTAGAGTTCTCCCAACCGATCAACATGGACAAGTTGAAGAAATATTTCCCCTGAGTGGCTTGCCAGGCCGAAAACCCAAAAGGGCGACCTAGGCAAAAGTTAGAGCATGAAAAATTTGAAATTATAAAAACTGAGCTCGCAAGGTTGAAAACCCGCAAAGGGCAGCCTTGGCAAAAGGTAGAGCATAAAAGGTGAGGGTTAATACATGAGTGAACCTAAGCCGAACTACGTGAGGCTTGATTCCCATGTTTGGGATACGTAGGCAACTTCATCTTGAAGTCCAGCCATAAACACTTCCTCGATCAACTTTGCCCATTTGATCACCTCAGTCATCTTTGTCTATTCAAGCATTCAAGAGCTCGGTTGTGATCTCCGGTGCAGTGCTACTCATACTAGGGGCAACTTTTCAGTTGCTAGAATTCGGGTTGTGCATCTCAGTGACAAATCTCAGGCATGTCCAATTCTGATCCATATCGAAAATGGTTTTGACAAGTTTTAATAAAAGTTGATTTTACTCAAATTAATCTTTTTACAACTTAGACCATTTTTAGACCAAACGGAAAATTTTCAGTACCACAACCTTCAATTTCATTGATTTCAATGCAGAGTTCTCCTGCTCTTGAATACAAATTGAAGTTGCTTTTCATTACATTCACAAAGAAAACTTGAAAGTTCTGATTAAAAAAAATAAATCTGGGGTATAGTCAGGTGTTCCTGTGTCCCCTCCCAGAGCTGGTCGAAGCCTCTGATGCCAAAATTGGCCCGATCTGTGCCTCTTCATTGAGCCAATCTATACACTCATCAGAAAGGGTGCAGCTGAAAATGGGAGCGGGGCTAGAAGCTCTCTCATCCTCTAGGCTGTGGCATACCGAGCTAGCTGCACGCCTCGGACCGAAAATGTAGCAGGGTACTCAATCCCCTCCTCTGGGCAAGTCTGGTCATGTCCAAACTAGTGCCGAAACCAGAACGGAAAGTAAAACACATAGTGTGTCTAGCCAATCAGCTGGATCCTGGGCTGACGAACCATGCTGTAACCCATTGCCGGCAGATTGAGCCAAGGGCAGTGCCAAGCAATGCGGTCTGCAGACAAGCTACACATCTAGTTGTACTACCATCCTTCATCCGGAGCATCGACTAGACATCGTCAGGAGAAATAGCTACGAGCTGAATATGCCGGACATGAGTCCACCACTCTCAGTTTGTCCATCAACCATACCTGGGGAGGGATCAAGAATGAGAGATTAAAGAATAGAGAGGTGTACGTTGAGTGAAAAAGTGTGAAAAGGGTTTTGAGAGAAAAACTGAGCCTGAGGGCCAGTGATGCGAGCAATATATATGTGAGATGGGGTAGGAAACATTACCTACAATAGTAGTGGACTCCCTGCAAACCTAGTCATCTCCCGATGATGAAAAGCGTCTAAACCTATCAATGTTTTGGCTAGCGTCATGACGATGCAGCTTTTGCCCTGTTTCAAGCCCTCGGCAACTTCGATCAAACGAGTGCTAAACCCACTGAAGCCTGAAGCAAGTAAGAAATGGGATAACATGCACAAACAAAACGCACGTCGCCGATAACCCTGCCAATGATGGTTGCCGCGATCACCGGCATCAGAAAACCGACAAACCAAGCTCGGAATGTCCAACTCTCCATCGTGAATCAATGACCGAGCGTCGTGCAAAGTAAGGCCGCACATCCGTCCTAAGGCTTGGATGTGGCCGAATCGGAGTTGAGGCAAGATCTCTTCATTGCGCTCGGATTCCATTAAAGCTTGGAAATCCTTGAAAGTGGGACACATCTCCTGTCCGCCAAAGCTAAAGACGTGTGTTACCGGATTCTAAAACCTTACCGTGGCATAGAGGAATGGAAACACAGCGGGGTGCGACCCAATGTGATTAGTGCATTTATGCCGAAACCCCAGAAATTCAGCCTTTCCGAGCCATCCAAGTTGGCAATCCAATTTGTGAGATTTTGGACCAGAAACTCTTCCATTTGGTGCAAATCAGTGTTGAAATGAAGAAAACTACGAAGCTGGGGCTTTTGTAGAAGATAAGGTGTTGAGTGGAAGACAGGTGTCAACATTCTAGAAGTACTTGCCATTTTTGGCCGATCGGCCAAAAATAGTGCCGGCCGACCATCCTTTTTGGTTGATCGACTAAAAACGTTGGCCGATGGCCATTTCTTGTGGCCGATGGCCTTTCCTTTTGGTCGATTGCCTCTCCCCTTGTTCCATAAGCAGTTTATGTGTTGAAAATGCTGAGAACTTGTGGTTGGTACCACTTTCAATGCCTTCCAGTGATGATTTTGCGAAGTCATGCCAGGGTTACTTCAATTTGTTTATCGAGTTGTTGTACATTTGTCTATCGAGTTGTAATTCGTATTCTTTAAGTCTTTTTTTTGCTTATCGAGTTGTATTTACACTTGGTTAGCTTGTCGAGTTATTTGTTTTGCTTATCGAGTTGTTTTTGTCGTTAGTTGGTTCACTACCTGATTGATGCAATTCGAGTGTTTGGTTTTCAAAACAAAAGTTCTATCTCATTTACATTGTTATGTAATGCGATGCGATGCATAAAATGTACAAATGTAACATTTTTTTTTTTTTGGAACAAAATGGTTGTTTCATTTCATCATATGTCTCTTGCAAAGGTACATAGTTTTGAGAAAATAAAACCTACCTGAGGCAGTACAATGTACTTTAAACTACTAGCAAAAAGAGAAGTAAAGCAAAAAAGAAGAAAAGTAATAAAATGTCTGAACAAAGCAAAGAAAAAGAAAGGCATCAGTGTCTGGATCAGTATCAATCATCTCAAGTGCGGGAGTCGGTCCTGGTCCTCTTCCTAGATGAAGGTCCAATATCACCACCGCCAGCTCCGTAGTTAGAGTCTGAGTTGTCTCCGGCCTCACCCTAGGACGACACTACCTCCTTGTCAGAATCATCGGGGAAGGCTCTCATGAGCTACTCTCAGCATGGGTACGCCTATGCCTGCCTCGGCTGTGGATAGTCATCCCTCGCCTAACTTCCCCTCCTCCTCGAGCAGGTGCAGAAGGTCCAGCCAGAGCACCTCCCGTGGCCGAAATCTGGAATGAGGCCTGAAAAGAACAGTTGGCAAATGCATCAGTTATGCTACGCAAAGCAGAATATGAATACCGAATACAGTGTATGAGTACAGTGTATGAATGCTGTGAGCAATATATCAGTGCAAAATGCAGTGTATGAGTACAGTATTGGAATGCTGTGAGTAATGTAAGAATGCTGTGAGCAGTGTATGAGTACAGCGTATCAGTGCCGTGAGTGCTGTGTATCAAGTGCCGTATTGATAGTGCGATACATCAGATCCTGTATGGAACAACATATGCAGAGTCTTGGGACTAAGTTTGAAGGAACTTACCGGGATCCCATAGATGGTGAGCAGGTCGAGCCTCCGCTGCAGCATCCCCATCACAGAGGTCGTCAACTCCACAGAATGGCTGGTGTACTCGATGGAAGCCCGCAAAAATGTTGAAATCATTAGTATTCTGCGACATATTAAATGAAATGAAATGACTGTACAGAATGCAAATTATAGCAGTACATACCGGGGTCGAACCGCAAACCCCAACAAGCTCATGATCAGCCGAAGGAGAAGCAATGGGGATCTGGTAAGTCTCCCCACCCTGTCCTCGGCATGTCATCGTCGTGGGCAGCTCTGGCCGCCTGATTCCCTGACCTCTCCGAGATCTACTCCTACTATGGGCCTGTGGTGCCCGCGATGCTCCTGCTCCCGCCGTTGGCGCCACAGGCCTCTCTCGCTCAACTCGGCGAGCACCAGTCAAAGGCCGCATCAGGTAGGCCTGGATGAACTCAGTGTCACCCTCATCTCTGAAGAACATGGAGTCCCATCCAATAGTGCTATCGGTCATCTCCTCTAGGGTGTGTCTCTCTTTGTGCCTCATGTGGGTAGGAGGTGGCCGCGAAACTATCTACTCCGGTAAGTCGAGGGTCTGGCACAGGAAGCGCTCCCCCAGGTACCAAGCCCGACAGACCGGGCCCTTCAGCAGAATCCTAAATCAGGCAGTCTCCCGAGTGCCCGCATACTGATCCCTCACCGTGTCTGGAAACGGAGCCCAGGGCTGCCAAGTAATCTGCAAAAGATATACAGATTGTTATCTATTGTTGAAAGTACAATGTAAAGTGAAGCAATGAACTGTAAAGTCTGACATACCTTGGCTACGGTGATGGTATTGAAATATCGGCGGAAAAATAGGAAAGACTCCCGTGGCCTCCACTTGCATCTCATATCGAAGCGGTGAGAAAATGAACGCCAAGGGAGATTTCAACATCTGGCACTGGGGCAAGCCTAGGAAAGTAGGCATACACTCACAACTACAGAGTATGATAGGGCAAACATCAGTATGCTTATCAGATAAAGCAAAATGCATAATAAAGCAGAAATCACAGAACAATGTATTGTGCAGTGTATTGTGCAGTGTGTGCAGTGTATAGCCAGTGTGAAGCAGATTGCGTATGCATAGTGTGTGTGGTGTACAGATAATATAAAGCAAAACTGTAAAGCAGAAAGGGAAAGTGTACCTCCCAGGCTTGCCAGTATCCTCCGAGCAGGTGTCTGCTGCGCCGGGAAGATGAGCTCATATATCCATAGAGAGTGGCCAAGCCTGCGCCGCCCCAGTCGTAGCGGCGGATCCTGGTCACGTCCACCAATGCGCTCAACAAGTATAAGGCGACAGTGTTCGCCTAGTCGGCAAAGAGTGTGGTCCCCAGCAGGAACATGATGAAGCCATGGGCGCACTGCTCCACCTCCTCTCGGGTCATGGGCACCTGAATTCGGAAATGGTCCTCGAACCATGAGTACCTCACGAACCCTAGCCGGGAAAAAGGTGGCTGAGCACCGAGCAAGTGTATCTGGGCAGCGTCCCACTCGTCCATATCTGTATCAAAGGGGATCAGATCACCCCCTACCACAATGCCGATGAGCATCGAGAAGTCGAAGGGAGTCATCGTCATCTCTCTGGCAGTAGAAAGGTGAAAGGAGTCGGTGGTGTCCCACCACCTCTCCACCAAAGCAGGAAGAAGGGGCCTACTCGTAGTGAGGCGCGAGAGTCCCATGCAGAAAGTCCCAAAGATGGCCTGCTCGACAATATGACGGACCGCATCGGGTAGCTCCATATGCCAACCTCGGGCAATACTGTTCCCATACCCCCGGAAGGCATGGGAATCTGCCTGTGTTCAAAACAAACAGTTGAGAAGCAATGTTAGAAACACAGTGTTGAATGCACTCAGAATTGATGAAAATGCAGTGTGTGTGCACGTGTTCAAGTCTACACAGATACCGGGTGCAGGTGTGCTCACGGTAAACTACACATACGATGTATCAGTGTGTTCGGGTTATTTAGTTGAAAATGCAGTGTGTGTGCATGTGTTTGAGTCTACACAGATATCAGGTGTGGATGTGCTCACGATAAACTACACATACGATGTATCAGTGTGTTCGGTTTATTCAGTTGAAAATGCAGTGTGTGTGCATGTGTTTGAGTCTACACAAATATTGGGTGTGGTTGTGCTTACGATGAACTACAACATATGATATATCAGTGTATCTAGATTAAGCAATTAAAGAACAGAATCGACTATCGCAGTTGTATGTTCTACATTGCAGAAAATGAAACAGAGAAGGGGTGTACCTCAGCAGCGCCGTAAGACAGATGTAACTCTGGCTCGCGCAGCAAAAGCTCCAGTGGCGCACCCCTCGCCTAGCTCCTGAAGTGACGAATGCTATCGGGAGGCAGCACATGTATCGCCGGCCTATAGGTCACCAGGTTGAATGGTTGGATGCGAAGAGGTAGGAGCTCGACCTCAGGGTGAACATCCATCTCCGAGGGACTCCCACCTCATGGAATGTCGTCTGCCATCTTGAAAAGAGTGCGAAAATGGCTGAGAATGTGAAAAATGAGCAAGAATGCAAAAAGTCAACCCAAAAGTCAACCCTGAGGGGGTGAAAAATGGAAGAGAAGGTCGGAGTGTGGAAAAGGCATGAAGATCGAGTGTAGCTCGGGGGAAACAAACCCCAAGCGGTGGAAACCAAGAAAAGGACACCAAAACTGAGTTTTGTTGGGTTCAAAGTATGCGAAACGGGAAGGGTTTCGCGAATCGAACAATGGAAAAGGCTCAAAAATGAGAGAATAACGAGGATTGAAGCGAAGAAAATCACCTAGAGAGGGAGAAGAATAATTTTTGAGTTTGGAGAAGTGAAAATATAGGGTTTGGAACCTTATATTTAAAAGACCCGAGGCAAAAGACAAAACTGCCCTGAAACTGCCATTTTTGGCCGGTCAGCCAAATTGTTAGCCGATCGGCTAAATATTTGGCCGATGAGCTTATTTTGTGGCCGATGGATGGCCGATGGACTTTCCTTGTGGTCGATGCACCTCCAACACCCTTGTTTGAGTCAGTAATGTTGTTTGGGACCTTCATTTCTCAAGACAGTGTAAGAATGTAGACTTTTGAAGCTCAACCGGCCTTCGTGTTGACGGAGTGTGGAAAAGGCATGAAGATCGAGTGTAGCTCGGGGGAAACAAACCCCAAGTGGTGGAAACCAAGAAAAGGACACCGAAACTGAGTTTTGTTGGGTTCAAAGTATGCGAAACAGGAAGGGTTTCGCAAATCGAACGATGGAAAAGGCTCAAAAATGAGAGAATAACGTGGATCGAAGCGAAGAAAATCACCTAGAGAGGGAGAAGAATAATTTTCGAGTTTGGAGAAGTGAAAATATAGGGTTTGGAACCCTATATTTAAAAGACCTGAGGCAAAAGACAAAACTGCCCCGAAACTGTCATTTTTGGCCGGTTGGCCAAATTGTTAACCGATCGGCTAAATATTTTGCCGATGAGCTTATTTTGTGGCCGATGGATGGCCGATGGACTTTCCTTGCGGTCGATGCACCTCCAACACTCTTGTTTGAGTCAGTAATGTTGTTTGGGAACTTCATTTCTTAAGACAATGTAAGAAAGTAGACTTTTGAAGCTCAACCGGCCTTCGTGTTGACCTGGAATCGTGCCTTCCGAGTACGGCACTTGATACGTACGAGGTGTATCCTTTTTCATATCCTTTTGTCTCTTGGGAGATTCAGAAATTGCTTTAAATACGTTGCATTACAACGTTTTGTCATGTTTATAATGAGCGCGCATTGGTTATACGTCATTTCGCTCTTGCATTGTTATGCACGTACTATATGCGTTGTAGCGCATACCATCCTTGCATTGTTATACACATCTCTTATGCGTTGTAGCGCACACCATGCTTGCATTGTTATGCACATCTCTTATGCGTTGTCGTGCACGCCATGCTTGTATTGTCATGCACATCCCTTAGGTCGCATTGTCTTGCGCCCCTCCATTTGCGTTGTTTCGCATATCTCACTTGCATCATCATACATCTTATTATGTTACATGCATTATCATGCATTTCAGTACGTGCATTGTCATGCACATCTTACATGCATTATCATGCATTTCAGTACATGCATTGTCATGCACATCTCATTTGCATTGACATGCATTTTAGTACATGCATTGTCATGCACACGTCATTTGCATCGTCATACATTTCAGTACATGCATTGTCATGCACACGTCATTTGTATTGTCAGACATTTCCTCATCTGCATTGTCATGCACATCTCATTTGCATTGTCATGCATTTTCTCATCAGTATTGTCATGCACATGCCATTTGCATTGTCATACATGTGTAGTCTCACATGTCATTTGCATTGTCATGCATTTTCCTTACCTTGCGTTATCTTACATGCTTCATTTGCATTGTTTTGCATCCCATATAACTTGCATTGTCTTGCTCGTTATTTGCATTGTTTTGCATCCCCTATAACTTTCATTGTCTTGCTCGTTATTTGCATTGTTTTGTATACCCTTATAACTGGCATTGTCTTGCTCGTTATGTGCATTGTCTTGCACCCCCTATAACTTGCATTGTCTTGCTCGTTATGTGCATTGTCTTGCACCCCCTACTAACTTGTGCATTGTCTTGCACACTTCCACTAACTTGTGCATTGTTTTGCACTCCCACTAACTTGTGCATTGTCTTGCACACCCCCACTAACTTGTGCATTGTCTTGCACTCCCACTAACTTGTGTATTGTCTTACACCCCCTACTAACTTATGCATTGTCTTGCACACCCCCACTAACTTGTGCATTGTCTTGCACTCCCACTAACTTCTACATTGTCTTGCACTCCCACTAACTTGCGCATTGTCTTGCACACCCCCACTAACTTGTGCATTGTCTTGCACCCCCTACTAACTTGTGCATTGTCTTGCACACCCCCACTAACTTGTCCATTGTTTTGCACTCCCACTTACTTGTGCATTGTCTTACACCCCCTACTAACTTGTGCATTGTCTTGCACACCCCCACTAACTTGTGCATTGTCTTGCACTCCCCCTCTAACTTGTGCATTGTCTTGCACTTCTCCACTAACTTGCATTGTTTTGCAACCTATCTAACTTGCACTGTTTTGCAATCTATCTAACTTGCATTGTTTTGCAACCTATCTAACTTGCATTGTTTTGCAACCTAGCTGACTTGCATTGTTTTGCAATCTATTTAACTTGCATTGTTTTGCAACCTATCTAACTTGCATTGTTTTGGAAACCCATCTAACTTGCCTTGTTTTGCAAACCCATCTAATTTGCGTTGTTTCACGTACCCCTTTAACTTGAGCTGTTACGCTCATCATTCGCGTTGTTTCGCATCTTTAACTTATGTTGTTACGTTTGTTACTTACATTGTTAAGTACATCTTATCTTGCGTTGTCTCGCATGTTTTACCTGCATTGTTATGCACACTTCACTTGCATTGTCACGCAATTTTAAATTGCATTGTTATGCATGTTTCTAATGATATTGTACCTGTTAATTTCTTTCTTTTGTAGGCATGATATTGTATGTACGGTTCATTTGAGGCTGGCGCGACCAGACAAACCGGACAGGTATTGTACATTCTCCACATGAGACATAGCGAGAATTGAATGACTCACTTACATCCTTTCTACATGTAATATAGTTTGGTTTGAATTCGCTCGCTTAAAACTATTGCATGTTAAGCTTCATTACAGCTCCCTTTGCATGATCATAAGTTATGTTCGGCACCGTGCATGTCATTTGCATTTTGCCCCTGCCTTCGGGCACATATCTTTGTTATCTTATATGCATGTCTAAGTCTTCGGCCTCGTCAAAAATGGGTCGTCTCTGGGCTTTGACATTCACTCCCGTCATCTTTATGACTTTCGAGTTATGTCAAAGAGGGGCAACTGTAGACACCTCATTTTTGACCGTTCTCAAGACTTGGACGTCATCGTTTGAACACTCGATAATCATCCATGCCTATGTTTGTTTTTAGTTCCCGGAGGGCTTAGTCGCACGCCTTGCCTCAAGATCTCTTAACTTGTCTGTTTTGTGCTTGGTTGTGGACCAAACACTTGTGTTTTTTCTTTTGAAGGAAGAGGGTGGCTGGTTTGCCATCCCCTCAACCCATTCGCCAAGGCTTAAGGCCATCGGTCTTGTTTTCTTGCCATCGGCCAAAAGTGTTGGCCGATCGGCACATTATTTGTTCAGCCGGCACTTATGTTGGTCGATCGGCCGTGTTTTCTAGCCGAACCTTGTTCATCTTTTTTATGCAGATATTTTATGCTAGCTGTCAGAGCTGGCATGCGTAATTCACACCCTTCATACACGTGTATGGAGCGATTTGCACCTTTGCTTAGCTTGCTTAAGAAGCCTTGGAATTGGATTTCTATAAGAAGGGAGCTCCTCCTCCCTTCTCAGTGGTTCTGAAAAATAGGGTTAGAGAAGTTGTATCTATCTATCTATCTCTATATTTCCCTCTATTTACATCATTGTGTGTGTTTTTGTGCTCTAAAGGGTGTTTTGTTCTCACTATTGCACACAAACACCTAGCAATACACCATTCTTGGTTGCTGAGGTGCTAGGGAGTTGGTGTTAGGGTTCTTGAGGTGATTTTGATCAGAGAAAGTTGCTGGAGTGGTGTTCTTGAAGAGGTTCTTCAAGGGTGAGCAAACTTGCTTTTAAACCCCCATTCTTGCTCAAGCTTTTAGACCTACTTGCTTATTGTTTTAAGCCTAGCTCTTAACTGATAAAAGTTCTGGTTTTTGATGCTTTAAATCTTTGGTTAAGGTCTCTTTTTGGTTTGGGGTTGTTTACACCCTCCAAGACCTTGTTAGGCCTTGTTTTAGGCCATCCGTTTTGGCCCTTGTTCTTAGCTTTCCATGACCTTTCTACCACTGAAATCCAAAGCATTTTCAGTGGTGGAAAAGTGGTTTTGAGGTCTTAAATAGGAGAGGGTCATCCCCTCTCCTTGTTGTCTTGTATGCTAGTATAAATGGCATATATTGGTAGCATGTTTGCTTAGCTTGTTTTAACTCCATTTTAGCAAGTATTTGGTGTTATTTTGCCATGTTTTACCTCTGTCTAAGGTTGGTTTAATGGCTTTTTGCATGCACCATGTACTTGTCTTGTAATCCTTTCTATTGCCTTAACATGCGTCTTGTGTTTAGACCATCATGCTTGCATATTTTGGCTCAACTCAAAAGAGCTTTTGGTCATGTTTTACCAAGCTCCAGTTCCGTTTCATGTTGCTTTGATCATATATGCCATGCTTTGTATAGCCATAAGGCATCTTAGCTTGTTAGCTTTGGGTGTTCAAGTCACTAGCATGCTTTACTTGGCTCATTTCAATGATTTGGCATCACTTGCATTGTTATTTCAGTCCATGTTTCATGCTCATGCACTTGCATTTGTCATTCATTCAATGCGTTGGAGGGTTGGCCCCTTTATGCCTCAACATGAATCATTGCGTATGCCTCCATGCCTTAGCTTGCGAGCCATCATTTCAATATGTTTTTGGGGTTATTTTGTCATGATATAACTCTGATTTTTATTGCTTAAATCATGCCATGTTTGGTTTTGATAGGTGTAGTGTAACACCCCTTTTGTGGCCTTGCATGCCTCATGCTTTTGGTCCTTTGTTCTAGCTTATTTTGGTTTTGGTCCTTGCATGTTTTAGGCTCATTTTGACATGATCTAGAATTGTTTTGGATTATACTTGCCATTTGCTTCATGTTTTGCATAGCCATGGTTTGAACCCCTTGGCTACCCTTGAGCCCTGAGTCTTCTTGCATGATTTGCTTGCTTTGTTTGATTGGTTTGGCACCTTTTCTAACATAATTTCAAAACTTACCATGTTTGTCACATGCCCATATTTGTCTCCTTTTAAGTGCTCTTGAAAGTTGCCCTTTTACGCCTAGGTGATAGGCCATTACATGTGCATGATTGTATGTGCTTTTGTTCATTATTTCTTAGCATTTTGGCCACAAATTTGGGCATGGCCGAGGTCCTCCCATTTTGGTTTAAGTCCATCTTCGCATGTTATCGCATGCTTGTCTTGTATGTTGTCGCATGCTTGTTGCATACTAGTTCCATTGCATGTTGTTGCATGCTAGTCCTATTACATCATGCTTACATGCTCGTTGCATGCTTGTCAAATTGCATGCTTGTCACATGCTTGCTAATTAACATGTTACATACTAGCCCCTTTGCATATTGTTATATGCTAGTTGCATTACCTGGCATTGTTGTTAACATGCTCATGTTGCATTAGCTTTGCTTGCATACTTAGGTTGCATTGCATTGTGTGTGCATTCCCTTGCCTCTTGATCAAGCATGATAGAAGTTGGGGTCCCTTGTGTGTTTTTGTGCATTTTATTCCATATTGAATTGCACACTTGGCCTCTTTAGCCATCATGCATCGAAATGAGTGATTGATGGTCCGAGGGTCGAGAACTACACTCCTTTGAGTCTCAAACATGATAAGGGATGTGGTTGTGCAAACATTGTCTTGCAAATGTATTGTCATGCTCTGTCTGTCCTCTGTTGCAGCAAAAGAAGCATTCAGCCAGAAGAGATGGCCGATCGACTATATTCAGTGCCGGTCGGCTAACAGCATTTGGCCGAGAGCCTTATATTTGGTCGATGACCAATTTCCCATGGCCGATGGCCCTATCTTTTGGCCGATGGTCTCTCAGCATGCCCATAAGGTGGTTTAGAAGTGTCACAGAAGTTGGCACAGTTTTCAGAGGTACAGAGCAGTGCAAACAGAGGCAACATGAAGCATGACAACGGATTTCCGAGCGAAGCCGACCGAGCATGTATTCGTCTCTCTTCCCGAGACTACTTTACTGTCTTCATAGCTTAATTATTTTGTTAATTATTTAAGTGTTGTAATAATTAGTTGTAGCTAGTTATTCATTTGGTTTTGTAATAATTAATTAGCTTGTTAGTTAGTTAATTAGTTAATTTGTATTATTCTTTTGGTCTCTCTGTCGAGAGGGCGCAATTGTGTAATAAGCGTGCGTGTGTGTGATGCATGTCTTCCAACTCCCATTTCTTTCTCCCTTTTACTTAAACCGCTTACGATGGTTAGTTCTGGGGCACATTTCATTTAGCATCCTTATGCTCGCATGTTTGCATCCATTCATCTGTATCGCATGCACCGGGCTCGGCGCATCATACTAACTGCATTGTATTTCACTCCCTACTTGAATACATGTATCAAGTTGTCACACCTCATATGCCATCTTAGAATAGCTGAGCCTATTCTAGTTGCATTTTGCATGTGTTGCATTAGCCATCTCAACATGAACTAGGATCATGCATGATTATTAACTAGTTTCTTGTTTTGGCTCGGAGTACACTGTAAGTGTTTATGCTTTAGCATCTTGCATGTATGTGAGTGTTAACATGACAACATGCTTGCCATGAGGCTAATTGCTTATGTGATATAACTGCCTGAATGCATGTGGGTAAAGGTTGGATTGATTGAATTGGAACAATTTATCGAAATCCGCATTTTAGCCTACTTGCGAGTAGCAAACTTCAAACTGTTTTCAAACAAACAAATATGCGATGCTTTGTTCCAAATTAGGCGATCTAGTCTATACTTGTTTGCTGTGCACATCACGTTGTAAGATTAGCTAATTAATCGGAATAAGAACGCATGTGTTTTCAAAAACAAGATATCATGTTTAGTAGAGGCCGATCTTTGATCGGGCGAGCGGGGGTGCTCGTTGTATGACCTTCCCCAATCGTACCCAAGTCCCTGAGCCGAGGCAACTTTGGTGATGACGGACACGTGGCCTTAGGCACGAGTCAGGGTTTCCTAAATTCCCCCTAAAAATAAAATATTTAGGTGGCGACTCTGTATCTGGAAAAGCAGTCCACGTCTGACACTTTTTTCTTAAAAATCAGTTTTCCAAAACGATTTGCCGGATTTGGACTCTTTGGTGATTTATCGGTCTCGCATTACACTTTGCGGGATTAGATTCAGCACCGTGACATTTGAGTCCGAAATGTAGTAGCAAAGCCCAAGGGCGCGTCTACATGGGGTAGATAAGGACCATAGATCTGGCAACCGCTGTACTGATACACTGCGCCTTTTTGACCTCCTTCTGGTAACCGGGGGTAAAGAAAGGAACACTGCTTGTCCATCTATCAGATCCCGGGGTCGATTAAGTCTACGACTTCTGACCCAGAGTGCTCGAGGGATATCTGCCTGGTCGGATGCAATGGTGCTAAACTACCTTGTAAAAAGATAAATAAAGCATAATAAGGAAATAATGAACAGAAAAACGAACAACATAACGGCTTAAGTAAAGACAACACACAATTGGCAAACACAAGCTGAAATAATAGCTCTTAACCACTAATCACTGTTCCCAAATCACTGCCCCAGATCTGATACCCTCAGGTAAAACTGATTCTTCGAATCTGATGCCCGCAGGCCTGATGCCTAGACTTGCAAACTGATACATGCATTCTTGTAGAGGCCAACTCTAAAAGCACATAGCAAGCAAGTGAGAGCCAAAACACCCCTATGGAAGGGTAGGGTTTCCCTGTCCTATTTTGTCAGGAGCTAGGGTTTCACTACGCATGCAGCGGTTTCAAACAACCTATAATCGGGTAAGCAACCGGTCTTAGTTTGGAATGGTCACTACAGTTTCCAATATGCACTAGGTCGAATGGTCAAAAGGAGTGCCTCGGTAGAAACCGGGGTTTGTGTTCCCATCGTGGCAAAGCCTGCAACTGGTCAATCTTATGACACGCTTCTCAAAGCAAGGCTCTGGCAAACCGTTCAGGAATAGCTTACGGCAAACACGGTGTCCTACGCGCACCAATTCAAATGCAATGCAAAGAAAGACATAAGTGTAGTCAAAACAAGATGTCATGAGTTTGAGTCAAGTTCTCTAAATCCCCAGCAGAGTCGCCAGAAACTGTAGACGTGCCCGAACGTCACGGGCTCTGCACGTGAAGGCGCGAAATCTCATTTTGTTCATTAGCTACAACAGTTCGGACTCAATGTCACAATTCTGAATCTAGTCTCGCAAAGTGCAATGCAAGACCGATAAATCACCAAAGAGTCCAAATCTAGAAAATCATTTTGGAAAACTGATTCTTATAAAGAAGTGCCAAACATGGACTGCTTTGCCAGATACAAAGTTGCCACCTAAATGTTTTATTTTCGAGAAATTTAGGAAACCCTGGCTCATGCCTAAGGCCATGTGTCCGTCATCACCAAAGTTGCCTCGGCTCGGGAACTTGGGTACGAGAGGGGAAGGTCGTGCAATGAGCACCCCCGCTGGCCCGATCAAAGGATCGGCCTTTGCTAACATTATATATTGTTTTTGAAAACACATGCATTCTTATTCTGGTTATTAGCTAGCTTTATTGCGTGATGCGCATAACACACAAGTATAGACTAGATCGCCTAAGTTGGAACAAAACATCTCATGTTTGTTTGTTTGAAAAATGGTTTGAAGGTGCTACTCGCAAGTAGGCTAAGACGTGGATTTTCCACCCTCAAGTGGGCTTAGAAAACATGATTTTGCCACTTCGCAAAGTGGGCTTAAAACTCGTATTTTGACGAATTTTTTCAATTCAAGTAATCTAACCTTCACCCACAGTCATTCAGGCAGTTATATCATTTAAGCAAATAGCCTCATGGCAAGCATGCTATCATGGCAACACTCACACTCATGCAAGATGCTAAAGCATAAAAGCTTACCTAGTACTCCAAGCCAAAACAATAGCTAGTTAGTAATCAATGCATAATCCTAGCTATATTAAGATGGCTAATGCAACACATGCAAAATGCAACTAGAAATAGACTCGGCTATTCTAAGATGGCATATGAGATGCAACTTGATAATCATGTATTCAAATTGGTATTAAAATGCAATGCAGTTAGTATGATGCGCTGAGCCCGGTGCATGAAATACTAATGAATGGATGCAAACATGCAAGCATAGGAATGCTAATTGAAACATGACCTAGAACTAACCATCATAAGCGGTTAAGTAAAAGGGAGAAAGATGTGGGGTTGGAAGACATTCACACACTCACGCACACTTATTACAAAATTCGCCCTCTCGACGGATGGTCTGAATAAATAATACAAATCAACTAACTAATTAACTGCCCTAGCTAATTAATTATTACAAAACTCTTAACTAATTAAACAAATTAATTAAGCCACAAAATCAGCTAAGTAGGAAAAGAGAGAAGCTGAAATGAGCTGCCACAGCTCTGCCTCGGAATGATTGAATAATGTATGCTCGATCGCCTTGCTCAGAAATCTGTTGCCATGCCTCATGTTGCCTCTGTTTGCACTGTTTTGCACCTCTGAAAACTGTACAAACCTCTGTGATGCTTCTGAACTGCCTCACGGACACTCTGAGAGGTCATCGGCCAAGGGAAAAGGGTCATCGACCACTTTTGAGTCCATCGGCCAAAAATTGTTAGCCGATCGTCACTGCAGATAGCCGATCGGCCATCTCTTCCTACAGGCTGCTCCTTTTGCTGCAGCAGAGTACAAACAAGGGCATGGCAATACATTTGCAAGAAAATGTTGTGCAACTACACCCCTTTTCATGTTTGAAACTCAAAGGATTGTAATGCTCGACTCTCGAGCTATCAATCATGCATTTCGATGCATGATGGCCAAAGAGGCCGAGTTGCACAATTCAATGTGAATGAAATGCACGAAAACACACAAATGCCTTGAACTCTATCATATTGGATCAAGAGTGTCGGCGACCGGGGATTGAGGCAAGTTTCATCACTTCAAGTATGAAACATCCCTCGATCCTCGTGTTTGGCTTAACACCCAAACCAAACACAATACAATGCATGCAACATGGAGATGTTATGCAATGTAACATAAGCATGTCAAATGCAATGTAGCTCAAACATGCACACATGATGCAATACAACAAACATGGAACAATATGCAATGGAACTAGCATGCAACAACATGCAATGTACCAAATATGCAACAACAATGAAATGGAACTAGCATGCAACAACATGCAATGTACCAAGTATGCAACAGGCATGCGACAACATACAAGACAAACATGCGACAACATGCAAAGATGAACTTAAACCAATATGGACAGACCATAGCCATGTCCAAATCAGTGGCCAAAGTGATGAATTGATGACATGAAATGCAAGACAAGCAAGCATGCCAATTGGTCCAAGAATTAAGGCATAAGGAGCACAACTCTCAAACATGAGCAAGGAGTGACAAACATGAGAGTATGGCTATAAAGTAAGCTCTCAAATCATGTGAGGAATGATGCCAAACCACCCAAACAAGACAAGCATAGCATGCAAGGAAGCTTAAAGCTTGAAACTAGCAAAGGGACTTACACCATGGCCATGCAAAGCAAGCCCCAAAGGACCAAGGGCAACCAAAACAGTCCGTCCCAAGGCAGGTCAATATAAGACCAAAAACATGCTTGAACCCTGCCAACACAAGCTAGAACAAAATACCAAAAGCATGAAGCACGTAAGGCTAACAAGGGGTGTTACACTACACCTATTACAACCAAGCATGCCATGACTTAACCAACAAAAATTAGAGTTATGGCATGTCAAAATAAGCCCCAAAACCCACTAAGATGGCATCCCAAAAGCCTAAGTATGATGGCATGCATAATGATCCATTCGTGAGGCATAAAACACCAACCTCCCAATGCATGGAAAAGGTGACAAATGTGAATGCATGACCACACTATATGGACTGAAATCTCATATGAAATGATGCCAAATCATGAAAATGGTCTAAGCAATGCATGCTAGTGGACTTGATGCACAAAGCTAACAAGCTAGATTGAACCATGGCTATACAAAACAATGCATGCATGACCACGACAACATCAAACAATGCTCAAGCATGGTAAAACAAGGTTAAAAGCTTCTCTGAGTTCAGCCAAAACATGCAAGGATGATGATCGAAACACAAGATGCATGTTATGCTAGTATGCAAAATTGCTCTACAAGTGTATGGTGCATGCAAGAGGTCATCAAGCCAACTTTAGACATATGTATAACATGACAAAATAACACCAAATACTTGCTGAAATGGAGCCAAAACAAGCTAAGCAAGCATGCCACTATGATGAGCCATCTATACTAGCATACAAAACACAAGGAGAGGGGATGACCCTCTCCTATTTGGGACCTCAAAGTCACCTATCCACCATTGAAAATCCTCTAGATTTCAGTGGTAGAAAGATCATGCAAAGCCTAAAACAAGAGCCAAAAGGGATGGCCCAAAACAAGGCCTAAGAGGGGGTAGACTACCCCCAACACAAAAGTGACCTTAAGCAAGCATCACAAGTATGAAAAATCAGAACTTTTTACTGTAGAAAGTTAAGCTTAAATCAGCATGCAAATAGGTCTAAAAGCTTAAGCCAAAATAAGGATTAAAAGGTTAGTTGCTCACCCATGAAGAACACCTTCAAGAACACAACGCCAGCACCTTTTATGAGGTTAAACCACTCCAAAAACACTAAAACCAACTCCTCAGGACCTCAACAACAAAAGGATGGTGTTCTAGTAGGTGTTTGTGTGCAATAGTATGAAGAAAACACACTTTTGAGCATAAACAAGGGTAAATAGAGAGAGAGAGAGAGAGGTAAAATATATATAGAGAGAGATATAAAACTTGTATATCAAATTCTCAGAACCTCTGGAAATGGAGAAGGGCCTCCCTTCTTATAGAATTTCAATTCTCAAGCTTGTTGAACAAGCTTGAGTCTTGATGCAATCCCTCCATACACGTGTATGGAGGATGAGAATTGTGCTCACCAGCTGTCACAGCTGGCACAAAATATCTGCAAAAAGTAGATGGAAAGGTCTCGACTAAAAAATATGGCCGATCGACCAAAAAGATTATCGATCGACCAAAAAGAGTGGCGATCGGCCAACTCTTATGGCCGATGGCAAGAAAACATGGCCGATGGCACAAAGCCTTAGCCGATGGGTTGCAGGGATGGCGAACAAGCCACCCTCTTCCCTCAGAAGCAAAAACACAAGTCCTTGGTCCACAACCAAGCACACAACAAAGAAATTGAGAGATCCTAAGGCAAGGCGCGCAGCTGAGACCTTCGGGAACTCAAAACGAACACGAGCATGGATGATCATCGAGTGTTCAAACAATGACGTCCAAGTATTGAGGACGGTCAAAAATGGGGTGTCTACAACAACACACACCATACAAATAGAGACAAATGTAATGAAAGAACATTCATTACATTTCGTTCCCTTTTAAACTATCCCCTAAGGTTTACAATATCGTCTCACTACATCCACAAACAAAACTAAATAGTTCAAAAGTAAGAAATTATACAACAAGACAAGTCACAACTCAACTTCCTTCAAAAATGTGTTCCTTGTTACACTAGCATAAAATCGATATCCAATTACAATACAACTTTAGTCTTAAACACAAAAAGATTTCTACAGAAGGTTTCATACTCCCAACGAGTTTTCTTCTTCTCAAGAAATCACTTAAAGATGCATAGTCTTCATTTCCCGTATTTGGTTAGCTTTGGGGTGAGCAAAAGCTCAGTTGGTGATGAACTTAACAAGTTATATAATTAATTGAAAGGCACATGATCATGCAATGCAAACATTTGAAATATAGAAATGAAGATGTATATAAGTGTCTATGTATGTGAGTGAAATCATGTAACGCATGAAATTTGCTCAATCTTTCCACATTATCAATGGGTGGTAAATATGCCATGACATCCCAAGTATGAACCAAAAATCAAAGCATATATATATAGATATACTTTAGTATACTAAAAATAATCTCACATTTGTCGACTCTAGAAACAGCGGGGCGATGGGCACCCAAAAATATTTTGCCTTCCACATTTGCCTACTCCATAAACGGCAGGGACATGGACACCCAATGCCATATTTTTCCACATTTTCCAGCTCCAGAAACGGTGGGCTGGTGGACACCCGAAAGCATTTTCCCACATTCGTCTGACGATATGCGTAGACATGGCAATTGGGCACCTTGACTCCTTATACGGGTACTAATTACATACACAACTTAAAAACCAACCTGACCCGCTACCCTGACTCATAGACTATTTACCCCCTTCCACTTTTCAACAATCACTTCATCATACTGTCACAAGAGAAATTTGGAATGCATATGAGGCATGAATTTATAAATCTTCAATTTTCTATACAATGATTTCAATTCATAACAATTCGCTACTTTACATATCAACAATGGATGATAACTCATTAACAAGCTTCACTGACTAAAGGTGTATATAGAGAAAAGTTTCAGATCTTACATTTCAACCTTAAAGTTAAGTAAATAAATTCAATTTCATGTTTTTGAAACCAATTGAGCAAAAACCCTCTTTATTGAACAAATCTCAAAACTAGGGTTTATGGAAATTTTGGGATTTTCTCTCTTTTATGAATTAAGGGCTACTTTTCCTCATCAACAACTAAAATCATCAATAGAAGACATAATTCCATCTAAAAATCATGAATTATTGACCACATCATTCCAAATTATTTATAAACCCACACAATCCACACACATATTGTGACGACCCCAACCTCCATACTATTATATTATATTGTTTCAATAAGCTTACTTGCATGATTATGTGATTAATTGTGTGAATAAATGCTTAATTTGTGATTATCTATTATTACATGGAATATTTGTTCACTTATCGACTTAGAATCAGAAATTGAAAGCCCAAACGGCTTCAAAACCCAAAATTGACTAGCCTAACAGAATAATTAGAATATTTAGAATTTCAAGGCAACTTTGATTGAAATTTGATTCGAATCAAAATAATTAGAATAATTGATTGGAATTAATTAGAATTAAGTGGGATTTATTATCCCTAAGCAAGCATAATTAGGCTAAGCTAATTACACCTATATATATATATATATATTGAGCCTTATTGAGCTCAAATACATGTATTTAGCTGAGATTTTAGAGAGAAGAGAGGGAGAACTCAACTTAGAGAGAGAACAAAAAGAATTTGTCGGAGATTGGAGGAGACTTAGAGAATTAAGCTAAGATACACTTCAATTCACACTCTATGTATGAAATTCTTCCTTAATCTTTGTAGATAAAATATGTAGAAGTTGAATTCACCTATTTTTTCAGTTTATTTGAATGAAATTGTACATTAGAGGCATGAATTAGCTTGAATTGTAAGAATTGGGTTGAATTATGTACATGCATGCATAATTTGAGTTTGGAATTCATGAAATTCTTACATGCATGGCACTTTTACACCTCAACTTGAAGAGTCCTTCATGTTTTCATACTGCTTATATCATTTGATCATGCTTTGAAGAGATATAGACTTAAACTGAGTCAAACATGGTTTATAACTTCAAGTTGAGGCTTTTGGTTTGAGAATTTTCCATGATTTTGAGCAATTGGTTTCAAATTTACGTTTACATGTTTTATAATATTTTTCCATGTTTTTGTACCAACCATGCAAGCTTTGAACCTTTGAATTCATGTTTTGAGCTTCAAACACAATTATGGAAATTCTAGAATTCGACCAGTTCACTCGAGCGAAGAAAGTGTCGCTCGAGCGTAAAATTTAAGCTCCGAGTAGTTTTGTAGACAATTGGACGGTGGCTCGAGCGACAAAGTGTTGGCTCGAGCGACAAAGTGTGCACTCGAGCAAACCCACTTTTACTCAATCCTTCGCTCGAATGACCGTTGAGCAATCGTTGAGCGTAAAAATCAAGCAACTAATACTTTTGTAGAGTTTTGCAGACCGCTCGAACGACCAAAGTTGCGCTCGAGCGAAAACCCTATTTTTAGAAAATTTTGACTAACTTTTTTAAGTGCATACTAGCATCCTCATATCATTTCAAGTA